>CAEFZY010076769.1:0-35121 GCA_903066815.1 Brachyrhaphis roseni
TATGCTAATCATACCGCAAGAAAAAATATCTAAATTAACTGCTGAAGTCTGGAGCACTTCCGTTTTCAACTCTTTTTTGTTTGCTGCATTTCATTCGGGGGTGTTTGCGTCTCTCTTTTTTGTTTGCCGCATTTAATTTGTGCGCGTCTTTTTTTTGTTTGCATGTTTTCTCTTTTGCTGCGCATTTGCACCTGTCGGCCACCGTAGAAGGGCATATACAAATAGGAGTCTTTTTATTAGAATTCTTCCTGAACATTTGTGAGATCAGACACTGATGCTGGACGTGATGGCCTCGCTGCCAGTCTCATCTCTACTTCATCTCAACAGTGTTCTGTAATGTTGAAGTCAAGACTCTAGGCAGACAAATCAAGTTCCTCCACACTAAATTTGTTATTTTGCCTCCTAGTAGACTTTGTTTTGTGCTCCATATGCAGTGATATTGGAACAGTCCAAAATGTTTTGGTTTTCTGCAGTTTAAGAGTTTCTTTCACTGGAACTAAGACCTGAGCCCAACTCATAAACAACCTTCATCATGGTTTTGTCATAATATCACAAATATTGTTTCACAAATATTTATGAAGCCTTTGGGTTTTAAAAACATGTGACCATAGATGGGATTGTAACACCTGAATTCAATGTATGAAAGGGAAAAAGTGTCTGAAAGATTCACTAGTTTACCATCAAGAGATTATTTATTTAGCTGACTATTTATTGCTGTAATTAATCAAAATGGCATGTTAAATGATTAAACTGAGAACCAATAGTAACCACAAAGGCACCAAAGTTATAGTCATAACTGGGCAGCAAATAGGAGTGTATGCTCTGAACACACATTAGTTAGTGTTTAGATAGCTTCTGCACTAGCTAACTAAAAATAACAGCTTGATAAATTCAATGAGACAAAAAGAGTTTTACTTAGTATTCTCTGCACTATAACAAGACATCCCAGTTGTTTACTTCTGTGAAGATGCCTGTACTGTGACACAATAATCACGAATAATTGTAATATTTCATCTGATTTGCAGAGACTCCTTCTATCTTTGCTTGCTGAACAGTGGGACCAGCATAGTGTCTGGATTTGTAATTTTCTCTGTTCTGGGCTACATGTCAACAAAGCAGGGAGTTGACATTTCTGCAGTTGCTGAATCAGGTACAGATGCTCCAGGCCAGCATGAATGCTTGTAAACTGCCTCTTCTTTTCTCCAGAAATTGACTTTATTTTCCTTTTAAATGACACTGTGATTGTTATTTGTTATTTAGTACTATTTCAAATATGGTTATGGCTTTGGACAGCAGTCTACCAAAAGTATGCTGTATGAGTAATGTGTTGTTTATTAGCAGCAACCATTTCATATGACTAAAGTTTTGGTAACTTGAATGACTCCTTTGTGTATTTTCTGTAGGTCCTGGTCTCGTCTTCATTGTCTATCCTCAAGCAGTAACTCTTCTGCCGTGGTCTCAGGTCTGGTCTGTGTGCTTCTTCTTCATGATCATCTTATTGGGAATTGATGGACAGGTCAGCATAATTATTTCTTTTATAATAACTTTAAGCTTTGTTCCAAGTTTTACTCTTTCAGTGTCTGTATTAAGCTCCCATTATGTTGCTTCATTGCAGTTTGCAGGGCTTGAAAGCAACATGACGTCTTTAACAGATCTTTACCCTTCCTACCTCCGAAAGGGATACCGCAGGGAGCTTCTTCTGTTGCTGCTCTGTACTGTTAGCTCTTTGTTAGGCTTGGTTTTGGTCACAGAGGTGAGTTCTTGGACATCATTTTAAAGATTAGCAATAAATCCACAATAATTATGTCCATAGGGCTTAGTTCACATAAGCTTTGTTCCATCTAATGCGATGGATTTAATCGACTCTCAGGATATCATAAAAGAAAATTTCATGCAGTCTGTGAGAAAGATGAAGCTCAAGCATTATTGGACCTTCACAGAGGACAATGATCCAACGCTTCATTTAAAAATACATCCTGGATAGAGAATGATTTTGCCTGACTTCAACTCTACCAAAAAGTTCAGGTCAGGCAAGTTAGATGCAGAACAATACTGACATTAGGGTCAGAGTTCTTAAAAATTGTCATAACACTAAAAGGATTCTCTCCCGTGTAGAAAAAATGCTTGCCATAAAAATTTTGAATAGTTTTAAAACTGTTAGTAAAAAAAAATGCATTTTTTGTTTAATTTGGTGAAACCACTTGTAACACTAGAATCATTATTCTTCTTTAATTTGTTTATTGCAAACAACTGCTTGAATCTTTTTAGTTGCAACTGTAACTGTTAAAACTTGTTTCACAAACTAGTAAAAAAAAAAAAAGAAGCACTAAACCACAATTGTTGTCTGTTTTAATTTTAGGCTGGTGCATACATTCTGCAGATCTTTGATCATTATGTTTGCAGCGGCCCAACTCTCCTTCTAATGGCAATCTTCCAGTCAGTGATCATTGGATGGATTTATGGTAAGGCAGGTTTTAATTTATTGAAGTTGCACTAACATTTAGACTCTCAGAATGTCTTGTAAAAGACAACATGCAATTTTGAAAAACAATTTAACTTTATGATTTCTGTCCCAGATGGTTAAGCGGCCTTGTAAAACCAGTCTGGCTGTCAATGACAAATGTGTTTTGACTTGTTTTAATCTTGACATGCAGGGTAAGCATTGGCAGTCAGGCCTGTCACACGGTCCTAAGGGACACATCATGGATCTGGTTACTCGAACATCTCCTTGCCTTCTTTTTTGTTGAGACTCTATTTTCAGCCTGCTTTAAACACAATTTTTTGTTAACTAAGCCCTCTCTGATGACGTACCAACCAACAGTCTGTTGTGCTTTAGCTGCCTTTGCATACAGCTAAATCTCTAGTAAATCTTATTAAATTAGTTTTCCTTTATACATACATTTGTGATTGAAATTTTATGTAGGCAAAGACACTGAAAAGTGTCTTTAACCTTCTCAGCAGGTGTGGATTATTGGCACATTTTATGAAAGTTAATTTCCAACTTTAGACATGACTGAATGTCATTCTCTCTTTTAAACAGTGCTTTGCAAATGTAATCATAATCCTTGAGATTTTCTAGTTTGTTATTTTGCAAATTTCAAAATGATATATTGAGATTTTATGTGACAAACACCTAAGTATGCTATGTTTGTTAGGTGGAAGAAGAAGAGGACATGGGTGTCTGCTTTTTATTTTTGCGTAAAACAAAGCTGAAAGTCATTTGAGGTATATTCTCTACCAGCCTTGGTCATCTAGACTGATGCAGGTTTATCAGGTTACCCACCTTTCTCTGCTAATGCAGAGTTGCTTCTCTGCAGAAGAAAACTGTTCCCACCACCAGAGTGTTCAAGTTTGTCTCATTCTCTGCTGTTTCCCCTACATAACCTTTGACCAACATTTTTTCTGAAACTTAAGCTGATCAAAGTTTATGAGAAACAGGTGGAGCTAATTACAGTCCAAAGAGAAAACCTGTTAGCAGCTGTAAGATTGAGACTGGGCAGAATTTTACCTTCCAGCAAGACAATAACATTAAATATACAACCAGAACTACAATGGACTGACTTACTTCAGAGTATCTCTATTTATTAGAGTGGTACAGGCCAGTCAAAGCATAGACCTAAAACTCAACTCAGAAACAGTGACAAGACTTGAAATGTCGCTGACACTATTTATTCAATCTGGCTAAGCTTTAATTAAGTTGTGGACAAGAATGGACACAAATTTCTGTCTGTAGCTGTGCAAAGCTGACGCACCCAAATGGCTTGTGGCTATAATTCCAATCAAAGGTCCTTCTTAAAAGTGTTTCAGTTGGGTTTCATGCAAATTCACGTGTTTCAGGATTTTATTTGCACGAAAAACTGAAACCACTTTGGCTAAAATGTTCAACAACATTTTAGCCTGTCACAAAGAATGCTTGAAAAATAAAATAAAGTTTGTGGTTATAACAAGACAAAATGTCAAAAAGTTTAATGGGTGTGCATACTTTAACAAAGCACTGATTGGACTGCATTGAAATTTAATTATTATGATTCAAATTGAAATAGGGTTGAATTCACTTTTACGGTTGGATAATGAATTAGACCTGTGTGTTTTGTAAAGTATCTTGAATTGTTGAGGAAAAATAAGCAAACTAAGATCAAAAGCATTAGAGATATTAAAAATGTGCTTGTTGTTGTGCTAGCTGTATATTTTTTAAAATTTATGATTTTACCTAGTTCACAAAGATTAAGATAATGAAAAACAAAATTGCACACTGAGCTGCAAATGTTTAATAAATCACCAAAAAGTCTCTGATAAACTCTGCATTTATAGTTAACTAGCACTAATACTATACTTTAGTATGAATTTGAGTTTTTCTCCTTCTGTAACTGCATTCACATGGTTGAGTGCTGTCATCACCACTATATGATAGTATTTAAGTAGGTTCATTCACTGACATCAAAAAGATCAGATTTTTCAGTTTTTGTTTGTCTAATCAGCAGTCAAGCTGAAAATCGTCTAATTTCAGTCACCAGATGAATTCTTAGTGTGTTTCTTTGGGTCCAAACTATTTGCTTTATGGTTTCACACAGTGGATAACAAAAAAGACCAAAGGTGTATGCCAAAAAAACATTCGGTCTGAGTTCCTTCATGTCTGCCTCAGCACATCACACAATGACATGCACTTGCTTGGCTTGAATACCTTAAGCGGGTGATTTATAGATGAGTTTCTACAAGCTATTTTTTGTTTACTCTGCAACTACCTTTTTTGTAGATGAGCTTCTGTCAGATGGTGTTCAGCCTTTGTACACTTTTTTCTTTTAGTAAAACGACATATCTTTGTTGTTCTAGGTGCTGGGCGCTTTAATGACAACATCGAAGACATGATTGGTTACAAACCTCTGCCGCTGTTCAAGTACTGCTGGCTCTACATCACCCCTCTTGTTTGCAGTGTAAGAGGCCAAATAGTTATAATCTGTATGGTTAATCTTTCACTTTGATTCAAACGATTTATTTTTAATTTTCTCTTCCTGTCAAGGCAACTCTTGTATTTTTGCTCCTGAGATACAAACCAATGAAGTTCAACAACACATATGTGTATCCCTGGTGGACTTACTGGATTGGCTGGTTTCTGGTCATGTCATCGCTGTCCATGATCCCAATTACCATGATCTTCAAGCTGGCTAAAGAAAAAGGCTCTCTCTGGCAGGTCAGTAGATAATAAAGCATTCAAAGTTTTCAACATTATTGAAGTCTGTTATTTAGTGTATGTCTAGAGGTTCTGGGGAGAATTTATCACATTATTTATATTTTCTTTAGCGATTTAAGAAAACCTCCAAGCCTGCAGATGACCTTCCAGGAATGGCGGAGGACATGCCAAGCATCAACGCATTGATGCATGTTCAGAACAAGGAACAAAATGACTCTATGCTATGAAACGTAACTGTTTTATATTTTCCTTAAGTACAACACATTAGCTCACAGAATAGAAACAGCTTCTGTATTCTTAGCATATGATTTGCTACTCTTGTCATATTTTCTTCACATGTTTCTGAGACATTTTCTTCTTTTATGAGAGGGTGTGTAGCAATCTCCCAACAACAACATAATTGTTCCCAGAAAACCAGACCTAGAGTCAGAGTGTGAAGACACAATAAACATATAAAGACCACAATACATAACGCCCACACCTAACTATATCTGCTTGCTGTCTTGCTCAGGCATTTTGGGTAAATGAGGCTTAATTACATTAACATGCACATTGGGAGTAGAGAAGGAACTGCAAAACTTAATCAAAATATGGCAGTAAAGCACCTTTCTGCAGAGCGGCGAGGGTGTGTTCACAATGTATTCGTATTGCAGAATGCAACTTTTGTAAAACAATAGAAAAATTGCTTTTGTCTCATTTGTTTGCAATTAATTCTCCTTTTCCAGGAGGTAAAGCTTGAATGTTGAGTTTATAGACTGTAGGAATTATAAATTAGAGTACACCAACAACTAAGTCTATTTTTGTTTGTTTTTTTTAAATAAACAACACAAAACCTAAAGACACATTTGTAAGAAAAGTTATTTTGTTAGTTGAGGGATTTAAATTTCAAATGAGTTATTTAAAAAGAAATAGACAATCTGTAAATGGGATACAATTTAGAAGAATTGTTACAAGAATGAAATAGCTGACCAAACACACATTTTCTTAATTTTGAAGTTAGTTTGTCTTGTGGAGGTTGTTTAGTTAAAATATGTGGCATTTGTTATTATTTTAGAAATGTTTCTTCTTAAAATCAGTTAATTTGTATTTAGTATTAAATATTTAAAGTACAACTTATTTAAATAAATAATGAAATGAAATTAAGACACTTTCAAAGCAGAGGTTGTGTTAAGTAATGATTTAACAATTGTACAAGAGACATAGAGAACAATTGAGCTTCATAGCTACTCCATCATTGAGTGACTAACCTGAATAATATACAAAATTATTGTGATTTTTAAAACAGAGGACCTCAAAAGTTACAGCATTCCTGTAAAACATACAAAAATTTATTTTATTTACCTTTTACAAAAGGTTCCATCAACAAAATATTGACACTTTTTCTCATTGAGTAAAACTAAGCCTCTTTTTTTGTTATTTATGCACAGTTCTCAAAATTAATAACATCTCTGTTTTTGTTTTACTTTTAAAGTTAGTCTTTGTTTCCTTTTACAGCCTGGAGAATAAATTTAAGTCTACATATTCCAATGTGCATTAGTCATTTTGGTTCCTTATTTTGCCTGAGAGGTTTTCTATTGTGCAAGTCTTTATCCTTCATATTAGACCATGGGAACAAGCTTCTTGAGATTAGGTGCTTATAATTTAATTTATTCAGCAAAACAAAGATTCAAGATGGTCCAATTTGGCTGCGGGGTAGCAATTTACCATTGAAACGATATATGGAACCTCATACCATTTTGTCAAAGGAAACTTTTTTTGTCACACATAAATTACCCTTTAATGTCTGCGAACTGTAAAGAGGGAAATATGTATGAATGTAAAAGACCAAAAACTGTTTCACTTTTCAAAAGCTTAAACAAACTCCACATTTTGAATGTTAAATCCACATTATAATTGAGACACTGCAACCTAAGCAAAGACTATCAACTAGAGACTGCGCTGATACCAACTTGCATTGCATCACACAATTACAGCAGGAGCTAAACAGCAACCGATGTTTGCTTGGCACTAAATCTTTCTGCTTTCACAAGAAGCCAAAAATTCAGTTTCAGTTTAAACTTGACAGCTCTTTACTTTAGGGGCTGACCTGTGTGGAAATTCTTCAATATTGCTTTACCGCTCAACTCAGGTTTCTGTTTCGGTTGATAACCTCTGTACAGACCATCAGTGTGGGATTCTTCCTGAGACGTGCTGGTAGTCTATCTTTATTTTCTGTTTTATTTCAACCAGCTACACCAGCAGATTGTTATACTCTACTCAAAATTTTACATATTTGCTTTGTGTTTTTGTTGCATACTGTATAATGTATGTTTTTAACTTGTTGAATATTTTGGAGGCATGAGGGTCAGAACATTGAGTTCATACATATACTCCACTTTTGCAGTAATGACCCAATAATAATGTTGCATAAATACATACTACTTAGAGTGACGGGTGGCAACGACAAACAAGGCAGACCTATTTCTGATTCATTTAGGTAATGCACAGGGCAATGAACTTAAAGCACAAGATGTTTGAACTTTCATAAAGTGTAGAAAAAAATAAATGTGACCTCAGAACAAGGTTTTTGATTTTTACATTATGAGCTTCTCTATGATGTTTTCTGCTCAGAGTAATGACTCATCAGGATGATGCAGTTTGGTTTTGGGCAACAATCCGCTGCTATATAAGTTGCACATGCAATTTTATGCTAAGGTATGCAAACATGTCTTCATGGGTGTATTAAGAAATGTTTTGAAGATGTCTAGCAATGACACAAACCCTATACTGATGTTTACCAACCCAAAGAAAAGTCAAGTAACGGTGATGTTAAAGCACACATCAGTACTCAGTGTAAATGCATATGGCTTTACAATAACTTTATCTCTTAATGTACAGGAAGGGCATTATAGCTGTTTTATATTGTTGTAGTATCACTAGTATTTACATCACAATGCTGAAATGTGTAAAGAAAAACATTCAAAGTCAAAGCTAATTAGATTTTTCAGGAAAACGCAATTCTAAACTTAGATTTGGGAAGAAAATATATTTTTAATGACTTTGTGGTGCTAAATTTGTGTATTACATTTGAGGAGAGCCATATCAGGCATTTTATTCTGATTGTGACCAGACCAAACTGTTATGATGTAATTTTTATCCATTGGCAGGCAAGACAGTATGCTATAAGGACATTTTTGACCACTGCTAATTTGATATGACTACTTATAATGGGTTTTATCTGACTTTTTTTTTTTTTTTTTACATGAGATACACATATTTTATGCACTATATGAACCAAGTTAACATGTTTTATGACTTTCATATGACTGGCTGCAAAGTTGTACAATAAAATACTTTCTGGGGTAAGATAACTTTGTTCATTGTTATTGTGTGTGTCTTTGTAGAGTGAGTGGCATTTTTTTTTTTTAAAGAAAAAAGAACAAAAAACATAGTGACCAAAGATTTAAAAAGCACTTGTTTATGAAAAATGTTTACTTAATGTAAAAAAAAAAATAAAGGCTTGCACATATAACAGGCACACAGTGCAGATAGTCATGCATATCTGAAGCACATATGCAGACAGCGTGATCTCAAGTTGGATATTTTCTAACAAATGAACTCATTTAAGGGATATTTGGACCACAAAATCTGGCATTTTTTTCCCCACTTCATGTCGAACAGATAAAGCTGTTCACATATCGTCCACTGTGGGGCTGACTTGTTCTGTATTTCCATTTTAGAAAGCTCCAACTATCATCGTCTTATCAAGCCTCTGATTTTATTCTAGCCTGGTGAATCCCATCTTTTTCCTCATCCCACAAGTCCTTTGACAGCACTTTGGTGGTGGAAAGTTTCAAACAAAGAAATGTGTTCATTTCTTTTTAAGAAAAATAATATTGCATAGGAGAGATTTATTTATATTTTTTAATGGAGATGGTGAAGAGCTAAGCCAAACAGCAAAGCACTTAATTTACATAAATTGATAAAGGATGGTCTGACCAGGAACAGGGATGGACATTTATAACTTTAAATATTTTGTTAATTTTTATAGTATATTTGGTTTTACATCATTAGTACAACAAATATACATTGGTGCAATTTGTTTTTTCCCTTATGCTAAACAAACTCAAAATTATTTGTATTTGTTTCAGTGGATGTAAAATGTTAAAAAATAGCTTTCTAAGTGGCAACATCATGAGTGACAGGGCTAATTTTACACATAGGGAATCCCATTTTGCCATCTAAGAAATGTCCAGTTAGTAAAAAAAACAAAACTCAGAGATGTTTAAGTACTAACGAGTTTAAATGCTTCCTGATTTTCATAAAAAGAAAGACATACATGAGTTTCACAGAGGACAGCTGATGTAGAAAAATGTCATAGTGGTGAGAATATACATTTCATAAGGTTTAAAGAAACCATATGGTTTCTTTAAACCATATGAAAACATGGTGAAAACATATCAAATGATTCTGTTGCCTTGAGATAGAGGGAATATTATGTTTTCATTTTGCCTGTTATTGGTAATGTCAGATTTATTTAGTCTTTAAGCATTAACACTGCAAGGAAAAAAGTAAAAACTTTTGTGAAGTTTTAATATTTATTTTCCAAAGCAATAAAAAATACAAATTAAAAAGAGACGTTTTGTCTAATTAGGTAAAGTGGCTCTGACAATTTTAATATCATCGGCCGGACGATCTTGACTGCTTGTTTCCACCAGCCCAATCCGGTTTAGAACTCCCATGCCTTGGCACACTCTTCCAAAAATACTATGCTTCCCGTCCAGCCACTGCGTGGGTCCGAGAGTGAGGAAGAACTGACTTCCGTTGGTGTCTGGTCCTGCGTTGGCCATGGCCAGAATTCCAGCGCCTGAAACAAAAGAAAAAGAAAAGAGGTGATTTTCTGATGTTCACAGATGCTGAAGATGCAAATGATCTTAACAGAAACAACAATGCACTTTTGGGCAATCACAAGATAAAGTATAGCAAAAAAAATGACTTATTGATTTAAAATTCTAAATTAAATGTTGGATGTGGATAAAATCCACCTAAGTGTTGACATATTTTTTCCCTGGTATTACCTGTGAATTTCAGGTCCGGGTGAAGTTCATCCTCAAACTGTTTACCATAAATGGAGGCACCGCCTCGACCTAGGGGTCAAAACAAAGACCAGTAGCTGCAGATTTAGCCAACCAACCAACCAAAATAAAAATCACATACAGGACCTTCTACATTTTCTAAAAACATAGCAAACATAAATTTTAAAATAAATTTAGCCTAACAGCAGCACCATAATATGACACTTTAAATTTAGAAAAATCTAGTAATTAATTTGATGACCTGTATTTGGTGGATAAAAAAAAATCCTACATTATAAAACATCTGATTTTATGTGAAAAGCTCACACAAAACCTATGCACAAAAAATTGTGCATAAGGCTAAATCTGGTGCAATGTGCCTCTTTTCATGGTGCTAAATGAACCCTGCTATTTGATTGAATTTAAGGTTTCAGTGGGTGTAGAATTCTTAAAAACAGGCTTCTGTACTGAGCTCCCTGACTCTCTAAAAGATGAAAACATATTGAGCTAAACCAGCAGTCATAAGCTGCAAGTGGCTCTTTAGATCCTCCACTGTGGCTCTGAAACTGTTTTTACCAACATTGTTAAAGAGAATCTTTGAAATCTTCTCAGCAATCTTTTAAAGTGATACGATAAAAAAAAAAAAATTCTTAGCAGTTCATTTACACTGTTAGAGTAATGAATACTTTTGTGACGTAATTATTTTGTGTTTATGCTGCAAACTTTTTTTTTTTTTTACATAATTTTCTTTTAAATTTTAACATTCTGCTAACAGAAAAGTTATTTATCTTGCAATGTAAACATTTGATTTGATTTTAAAACCCAAAAATATAAATAAACTCTCTTTGGCTTAAAAGTCAGAACAAACATACAACTGTAGATAATGTGACAATTAGATTTTATTTTAAAGATACATTTTGCATTTGTGGCTCTGAACATATTTTGTTTAGTTGGAGCAAAGACATAAACGGCTGCTGACCCCTGATCTACATCATTGCACTGTATTTCTGGCAGCATGTTTTGGGTTGTTGTGTTAAAATGTAACCCTACCCTTCACCTTCAACTCTTTTAGGTGTTGTGTTCAACCTGTCAGCTGAGGAAGATAACAGGATGACCAAACCTTGGTAGTTTTTTTTTTCTTTTTCTTGTTTACTACATTGATTTTTGGGTTTTATGATGCCCACTAATTCTCCCGAAAAACTCTTTACAATTATCAGTATTTGTACTGAAATTAAATTATCGACTGGCAGTGACTCTGAATTAGCTAACTTCTTAATGGACCTGGAATAACTGGACTTTAACTAGGAGCATCAGAATAATGGAGGTTAAAGGTTAAAGCACTCCAAACTTTTTCAGTTATTTGTAAACAGACGTGCATAATTTCCTTCCTGCCTTTAGGCTGCTTTGTGTTAAATCCACCTGTTCCTGTAGGATCCCCCGCCTGCACCATGAAGTCTTTGATAATCCGGTGAAACTTGGTGTTGTTGTAGTAGCCTCTCCTGCCCAGCTCTGCGAAGTTCTTGCAGGTTTTGGGGGCATGGTTCCAGTAAAGCTCCACCAGAACCGTCCCCATCCTTAAAAACACATCATCGTTGCCGTTAGTGTCGATCTGTTAAAAGGAGAGCATGCTCTGCAGCACCACCTCGTAGTGAAAATATAAAATTGTGATATTAACATAGGTACGTTCACTTTTCAACTGGATTCAGAAGCACGTCTCCGTGCACACAAAAATTAAAGCTAGCAAGTTTAGCATGTAGTGTTTTCATACTGACGTGGTCTCCAAAGCCACGGTGGGCGGCTGCCATGTGTCTGGAGGTATCCCGGACATTATAACGTTACACAGCACAATACAAGTCCAAGAAACCCAAACAAACCAGTTAGACAAAACAAATGAACAAACTATCAAAGCTGGTGGTTCATTCAAACCGATCCTGGAGCGGCTTTTAGTCTTCTTCTTTCAGTTCCTGTCGAGTCCTCTTGATGTTAGAAGTCTACTGTCCTCTGGTGGTAAAAATCATACACAAACACATGTTTATTTTCTTCTTCCCCGTCTTCTTCTTCTGGAGGAAGGCGGTTGGCAAGCAGCTATTCAGTGCACATTACCGCCACCAACTGGTGAGGAGTTTTGGTTAGCATGGCAATGTTATTCAAATTCGCTTAAAAAAATATCATTCTTCTACTCAGGAGTGTCATTATTAAAAATACTACCAACGCTGCTTCGGATAAAACAATTGATTATTCAGACAAGTCCGGGAATGTTTTCTTATTTTAAATCTTTGATGCACCAGTGACATTATCAGTGTCTTGTGTATTAAGAGTAAACATTGTGTGTGTGCTTGATCTTTTCTGCAGAGTCCAGGAATAACTAAGGTTGTGTTACACACAGTTGTGCTGTTGGATAAAAGTTCAGAGAATATACTTTGCTTTCAGATTTTTTTTTGTGCTCCTCTGCTTATTGGGTCCCACATTGATTCAAAAATTTTGCTGAAATGTATCCTTGTCATTTTGAGTGACCCTTTTCCATGTCACTCCTATCAAGGTAAAACAGGAGTTTCTTTAATCCATCTATAAATTATGTATAGTCTTATAATTAAATATCTGAAACAGTTCTTCATTCGTAAAGATACTGAAAAATGAACATAAAAAACCCCTTGAAGTTTGCTTAAAGAAATTTAAGTAAAATTAATTTATGTATCATTAATTACTACTATTATTATTATTAATTAATTATTATTATTATTCTTTTTATATCCCTTGTTAATACAGTTTAAATGTTCCAGTTTTTTGTTTTACTTAGAGTAAATCTATGTGTAAGGTTTCTATGTTTTCTATTTTTCTGCATGAGTCAATTATTTCTGCCGTATTTTGTAGGCAGCCTGCCATCCTGCCTGATGTCAGCTCTGGATCATGAAAGAAAGTTTTGTGTTTAAAGTCCCTTTGGCTTCCTGTCTCCCACATTGTAAAGCTGTCCAGTGATGCTTGATTTGTGTTCAAACTGACTTCAGATGCAGGACATGAACATGCTCCACAATTCTTTTCTCTGGGATAGGAACAAATAGGAAAGGGAGATCTTTGGATTATATCTACGTGCATTACCTATTACTTAGTGGCATTCAATCTTTTTTAATTTTGTTCTTTTAATCAACATACAGGTTTATACTAACACACCAACGGGCGAGAGGCACGGTACACATTGGAGAGGTCGCCAGTCCATCAAAGATGAGTCCTATGTTTTACCACAAATTGCAATGTTTCAATATTTCCCACTAAACCTGGTCAGAGGGTGAGGAGGCAAAACGTTTATCAGGGTCTGCTCATAACTAAGAAAATATGTACAGATATAGTGACCAAAGCCAGTTGACACAAAGCTCTCTTTGTGTTGGCTATTTTTTCTCCTCCAAAATACCTCTGCAGCAAACATCAGAGGAAGTGGTTTCCTGTCCAAAGCTGCAGGCCAGAAGAGCAGAGATTGTATCTCAAGGCAGAGAAAAAGAAAAGAATGGGGCTCTGTTTTTGATGCTGCCTAAACCTCAGGCCTGTTGCTCCTCTGCTCAAAGTCCAATCAAGTGCGTAAAATGCATTTTATGCATTTCAGTTTAAAAGCAAATATGCAGGTGAAGCCGGGTGTCCTCCTAAAGCCTCATTAAATTACTTTGGAAGTCAATTGTTTCTCTGGATTTTATTTCGTGACATCAGAGTATAAGGAGAAAAATTCTAATGTATGCCACTTTTTTATTTTTTGAAAAACTTATATCCTTCCAAACTCATAAATGTATACTTGTTATTTTCTGTTTTTTTTTTTTTTTTTTTTACCTGTGATTGATAACGGAAACCCTTGAAATTCTAGACACTAACAGGTACCATAGAATTGGTCAAAAATCCGTGAGGGACGGCGGAGTCCCTTCTCAAAATTTCGTGAAAGAGGTGTACGGAGCCTCGTACCGGAAGCCCGTTGAAAGGCTGTTTACATCGTTTTAAACTGTGTGATTGTGAGCGTGAGAGGGAATAAAAATAGCAATAGGTATTTTGTTCCGTTTAACACAATAAGAGTGTAATCAGTAAACCTTTTATGGATGCAAATTCAACAAAAAACCAAACCTGTTTAGGATTTTATTTGAAACATTCTCAATTATAAATTTATTGATGGAATTTGACTAAATGCTGTGTTTTTATTGCTGTTTTTATTGTTGTTTTTATTGTTTTTACTGTTGATTCTATGTTGCATTATGTTTCTATTTTCGATATGACGTAAAGCACTTTGAAATGCCTTGCTGCTGAAATGTGCTATACAAATAAAATTTGATTGATTGATTGATACTCATCATGAAATGCATCTTGTAAATTTTCTCTGTTTGCCAGTAGAATATAGGGATGTAATGAAAAGGGATATCATGATATATTATTTGCAGAGTGGCTATGGAGTGACAGAAGTTCTGTTTTAAACTTTCATGATGACTTGGCTAAAATTCAGAACTATAAACCAAAGTTTTCTAAAAGCAACTACACCCTTCACAGTCTCCAGTTCTCTGGCAGATGGGCTAAGTTCATTATCCTGCCATCCATGTGACTCATCAGCTGAACAAGCCTGATCCAATTAAAGTAACAGTTTGTCTGTTGGCTCTCTTAAGCTTGCAGCTAGGTCAGGATATTTTTGAGTACTCCAAGTAGAGGAAGAGGTTCAGTAATTATTATTACCTACTGATAACTTCATTTAAATCTTTTTGTTTGTTTGTTTGTTTCAGTATTAACAAGTGTACCTGTGTCTCATCTTCAGGTGTGCACCATGTCTATTATTAAGATCCACGCCAGAGAAATCTTTGATTCTCGTGGAAACCCCACAGTGGAGGTTGATCTTTACACTGACAAAGGTAGGCCTGCACACTTGACTTCAATAAGTTTCTGTTCCTGGATTTCAGAATGTAAATTGAATTGACAATGCGTTCTTATAATGATAAACTATAATTGAACTTTGGGTGTCTTCCAATTTCTCACCCATCATTTACCTGAACTCCCCAAAGCACTTTAATTCCTTTACCAACAAACTGCTTGCAAAACTATCAGGAAAAGCTGGTAAGTGTTGCCTTTGTGCTACACTGCTATAGACTTTCAACCTGTGGGAAATAATGCAAAGAAATCTGGAAACAATGACTGAGCATCTGTCTGTCTGTTTCTGGAAATTAAACAATTGTCTAGAAACTTGTTAAGCAGCAACCTGACTTTATATTATATTGCTGCTTTTGCACAATTTATGCACATTGTATTGTCACCACCATTGCCATGTAGCATCCTCCTGAGGGAGTAAATAAACGTGAATACAGTAACAGTGTGGCTCAGTTAAAAATGTAAATCTTCTGGAGGAAAATGTAGCTTTTTTGAGTTGTTTATTCATTGTGTTTGGTGTTCTTGCGCCTCTGGATGATTTCCAGGTCTGTTTCGGGCTGCTGTTCCCAGCGGTGCTTCTACTGGGATCTATGAAGCTCTGGAGCTCAGAGACAATGACAAGTCTCGCTTCCTGGGGAAAGGTCTGTGTGTCATTATTGTTGTTTAATGCTGGAAACAACTGCTGAATTTGTGCCTTTGCCTAAAATGTTAAGAGGCTTTATTTCCCTCATAGCTTAAATATTTACATCTATTTCATGTATCTGTGTGCTCTCTCTCATTCATGTTCTTTGTTGTCTCTGCTATTTCACAGATGTACTGCATTTTAAATTAAAGATAATGTTTTCATGTCCATTTGATAACAAAAGAATTATGCAATAAATACTATCTCAATAAAAACTTTGTTTTGCAATTGTTCATACATTTGCAAAACAAATGTATGGTGAATGGAGAGCAAAATAGGACATTAATCAGACAATCGAAGGCATAATAAACCCTCCAAACCAACAGGGGCCCCCTAGTTGCACTGGAGCTGTATTTTGTACAAACATAAATTAGTTGGTTATCAAGGAAGAATTCTTGATGTTGAAATTGTTCCACTTTATTCCATGTAGTTGGACAGTAAATACTTTCTATCTTTTTAAAATATTTTATTATACCTTATACCTTGGTTCTATTACACTTCCCTGCAGTGGAAATGCACCTTTAGTCAAGCTGTAGTAGTTGATGCTAGCTGGAAGGCCCCCAAATCAAATTCTTTTAATGTACAATGTTGGATCGGCTCTGGCATCAATACAGGGTGGATTTTTTGACTCTGATTAACTTCTCTATTAAACTAAAACATTGTCACTCATACATTTGGTGCAAATTAGGAGCATTAAAGGTGTAATGTGTTCTGTAGTTTGTCCCATTGAGTGACTTTTGCATTAACTTCTCATTACAGGCGTCTCCCAGGCTGTCGAACACATTAATTCAACTATTGCCCCTGCACTTGTCAGTGAGGTATGTTCTCAGTATTTGATTTGTCTTCACTGATGTAAATCAGATGTGTGATACTTCCTGCTTCCTCAGGATGTATCTGTGGTTGATCAAGAGAAAATTGACCAGATGATGATCGATTTGGACAGCACCGAGAACAAATGTAAGAAACCATCTCTGTGACTTCACCTATCACTATCTTCAATTTCTTGTTCAATTTTAGCTGGAATCTCGTGTGTATAAAATTTGTGTATGTTGTTGTCTTACTGCTAAGCTTTCACTAATAATCTAAATGCATAAATTTGATTAAATCTTTTCATTTATTGTAGCCAAATTTGGTGCAAACGCCATCCTCGGTGTTTCTCTGGCTGTTTGCAAAGCTGGCGCTGCAGAAAAAGGCGTTCCCCTGTACCGCCACATTGCTGACCTGGCAGGTAACCCTGAGGTCATCTTGCCTGTGCCGGTGAGACTTTTCATTAAACAGCAAACACACATTCACAAGTTTCCTCTCATTCAGTTAACTACAGGCTTTGTGTCTCTTCTGTTTTCCTCCACCACCAGGCCTTTAATGTGATCAACGGCGGCTCTCACGCTGGTAACAAGCTCGCCATGCAGGAGTTCATGATCCTGCCCATTGGTGCCAGCACTTTCAAGGAAGCCATGCGTATCGGAGCAGAGGTTTACCACAACCTGAAAAATGTTATCAAGAAGAAATATGGACAGGATGCCACGAATGTGGGCGACGAAGGAGGCTTTGCTCCAAACATATTGGAAAATAAGGAGGGTGGGCATTCTTACTATTGATACTATCCCAACAGGTTTTTGACAAAGTGCAACTACAGAAACATCTGACTAACATAGGTCTAAATACAATTCAGTTCCCTGAAGACTTTCATGATCACATTTGTCATTGTTATAGCAAAAAGCAACAGAAAAGTCACAACAGCATGTTGACAGTGAAATGTTTCATTTTTCCACGTGCTTGCGTTTGCTGTGAAACCCTGAAGCTCTTGAGCTCCTGAAGGAGGCCATTGCTAAAGCCGGGTACACAGAGGAGGTCGTGATCGGCATGGACGTAGCTGCGTCCGAGTTCTACCGGGACGGAAAATACGACCTGGACTTCAAGTCGCCTGACGACCCGAGCCGCTACATCACACCAGATGAGCTGGCTGATCTCTACAGGAGCTTTGTGAAGGATTATCCAGGTATGTAACTTTTTACAGATTGATTAATTATTTACTTAACTACAAGATGATTGAGGATAAACAGTGCCATGCAATCTGTTCATGCCCCTTGAACATTTTCTCTTTTGTCATGTTACAACTACAACCTCTATTGTGCTTAACGATGATTTTATGTGACACACGAATACAAATTATCGCATAACTAGGAAATAAGGACCTCAAAAGTGTGTCATACATTCATTTTTAGCCCACTCAGAAAATCCACTGCAACCAGACAACTTTAGAGGTTACCTGTTAAAGTTTCTACAGGCCTTTTTGCTCTGTTCCCCTTTGTAGGGGACAGAGTAAAAGGTGGAAGGTGTTCTTGTTAGATCAGATCAAATTTTAACTTTCTGGCCTACAGTGGACCCTAGCCTAATTATTATTCAAGAATTTACCCGTTTGCTGATTTTTGTGTGGAACTTAAAATCTAATTATTTAAAGAAAACTTACCTATTTGAAGATTTTTCTTTATTAGGGCATAAAATATTAGAATGAAAATGCAGCTTGGGAAGCTAAAACACCTAAGCACATTACTTGACTGGCTAATTTAGGAGCCATTATATATTTTAGTAGCACCAAAACTAATTGAGGTGATTCAGCTACATGTGACAAAAAGCCTGAATTTTAATATTGAAATAGGTTTCAAAAGCTTATGGATATGGGGTGTTATTTGTACTATCATACACTATGTGTCTAATGAAAACCTGTTTATTCAGTGGTGTCTATTGAGGATCCATTCGACCAGGACGACTGGGCGGCCTGGACCAATTTTACAGAGAGTACAGACATTCAGGTTGTTGGAGATGATTTAACTGTAACGAATCCCAGCCGCATCTGCAAGGCGGTGGAGGAAAAGGCCTGCAACTGCCTGCTGCTCAAAGTCAATCAGATTGGAACGGTTACAGAGTCAATGAAGGCGTAAGTCGGCATCAGTTCACCCCACAGTTATTCATACTGGTGTATGATGGTGACATTCCAATGAAATGTCTCGCACCCTGCAGGTGTAAGATGGCCCAGGAGAGCGGTTGGGGTGTGATGGTGAGCCACCGCTCCGGGGAAACTGAGGACACCTTCATAGCCGATCTGGTGGTTGGACTGTGCACAGGACAGGTAATATACAGAGCAATGTTCAGGTTTTAAGTAAACATATATTCATACAAGCAGATAATCACCTTTTTGGAATGGATAATAAGTTACAGACTTGAAGCTGGTCACCAGCAGTCAATCATGTGTCTGGGAAACAAAATTAGAACTAAAACTAAAAAAAAAAAACTAAATGTTTTTATCATATCCAGATCAAGACGGGGGCTCCTTGTCGTTCTGAGCGCTTGGCTAAATACAACCAGATCCTGAGGTGAGCTTTAGTTTCATTGACAAACTTAATGATTTCTGTTATTTGGTCAAAATAACTGATTTCACTCTCTTCTTTTGTAGTAATAATTGCTTACAACTACAATCAACTAGAATTAGACTGAAAACTTTCTAAATATAATACCTTGTAAAAGTGTTCGCAAGTGTTACCCACTAACTATAATTGGAGTCTCTCTGCCAGTTGGTCTGTCATATTAAACACAAATTTTTTTTTACATTTGTATGATGACACTATAAAAGTTAAAGAGCAATAAATATTTTCTGCAAAATACTCTATTGTATCATTTAGAATATCTAACATTGCAGTTTGAACAGCCAGTTCAGAGATGTTTTAATGTTTGCTGCATTAAAACACCCTGCTTTTTTCCCTCTCTTTGGCAGAATTGAGGAGGAGTTGGGGGACAAGGCTCAGTTTGCTGGGAAAAACTTCAGAAGTCCTGTGATTGAGTGAATGAGACATTTACTGGTGAATGCAAAAATGTGTGTGAATACTTCAGTTTAACAATTAGATGTGTAGAAGTCCTTCTCTCAGTAAATAAAAACTACCAGTCGTGTCAGCCATGAGCTCTGATGAGGAAAATATAGATCTGATTGTAGTACAATATTGTTTTCACAACAAACACCTGCACTTTGGAGATGAAGATAATAAAGTTTTGTTAGTGAAAAAAAATACCATTAAATTTTGTGTCATTTTTTTCTTTTTGTCATGGAGGTTTTCAATGCATGCTGGAGCCCTGAGTTTAAATCCCAGATTAGACCTTTCTGTTCTTCCTGTTCATACCTGCTAACTGTTAACTGGAGAAAACATGTTTGCTGGTGATCTTTCTATGCCCTGTACAAATAGATGAAGGAAGAAGACAGTAATATATGGTAAGTCATGCTATCAAGTCACTTTTGTGAGCCTTTCTGATAAAGTTTTTTACTTAAAGGAGTGTTTTCCTACATCTTACACCAACTTTGGTTCTTTGCATGGGAAAGTACAAAGTAGTTAAAGTTCAAACTGGAATTGAGCACATTTTACATTGAGCTTGGTCTACATTCAGGCTGTTTTGCAGAGTGACATGATACAGCCAATCAGAGTCTCACACCAACAATCAATCACAGAGGTTGAAGTTCAGTTGCTATTAGTTGTTTTGCAGACAGATAAGATCTGTCTGCAAAAGATAGTGTGATAGTGAGTTGACGATGAATCTTTCTGAATGCAAAAAGTGCCCATCTGTCCTAGAGCAGGTGGTTCTCCACAGTGGGTCAAGCCACTGCGTGACAAACCCAAGCACTGCTGTAAATCCACAAATGAATGGGTGAAAAAGCAAGACATCATCATCTTTCTGAGACTAATGGCATAAAATGCAAAAAAAAAAAAGCTGTTGCAAAGTGAGAAATGTCTTAAAATCGGCAAAAGCTCGATAATTCTGGTTTTAGGACTAATATCAGTTTTGACTAAATTACAATGAGTACCAAATTAATATGACTTAACATGTCCTGTTAGTGTCAAAAGGAGCTTATTTTCAAATCACAATACTGTACATCAGTGAAGGATCAGCGACAGACCTGGAGAGAGAATTTAGCCAATGGGATCCTCTGCTGGCCAAATAGGAAGACAGCAATGAGAAAAAACATTCTATACACAGTATGAAACCAGCACCATAATATTTATCCATCTATGCGTGACGAATAAACCCAGCTCATAGGCCATAAAAACTATTCTCAGGAAACACAATGGGTTGTTCCCAGTCAGGTTGATTATCCTGCTTGTCAGGACCTGCAAGGCAGCATTTAAGAAAACAAAAAAACAAGCTTGGATGAAAAAGAAAGGGAAATTACAACAGCCAGTGTGCTTAAAAAGATCTATACCACCTAGTAGAGTTAAAAGTTTGTTTACTCCAATGTTAATACTAGTTGTGCCTTCCACAAGTTTGGAATTAAAAAACATGCTAACAAGCTGGTTATGAAAAAATGAATACTTTGTGTTGTGCCTAACTTTTTTTTGTCTCAAGTTTGTCCTTATTAATACCATCTGTCAACCAGCTTTAGTGCAGGGCCAAATTAGACCCATAATGCCAGTTGGGGGCCATAGAAAATCAGTCCTGGGGTCACAATGGACCCCAGGGGCCGCTGTTTGGACACCTCTAACCCTAAATCAGGTAGCGCCGTTACTGATAGAATACAACGCAAATTTTGCGCATTTTAAATATTTATGGGTTTTACCAAACTTTACAATTCAAATAAGTTTAAATGCTAATTTTCTTTTGAAAACCAACAAAATGTAATAAGATGCCAGCACCAGTTCTTACATTGTTAAGACCGCAGTTGTATTCGTGGTAGGAATGTCTTGCATAACAGTGTTTATGACCGCAACAGTGCACACAGTATGATAAGCTGTTAAGATTCATGGCTGACTGTGCAGCAACAGCAGCAGTAAGTGTTGATGAAGCCCAGCGTGTCTGCGGCACATGCTCAGTAATGTACATCCAGATAAAATGTGAAGGCAACGCTGTGGCTGTTGAGGTCACTGCACTGAAAAAATAGAGCGAGTCTCTACACTACACCGCCTCCATTTTGAATAGCCATGTAATAGGGGATTCGCACTGTTGGCGTGTGTATGTGTGTGTGTGTCTCGCCCACTGTGCTGCGTAGTGTCAACAAGCCACAACCAACCAAACATCCGTCGACATGGACGACCTGTTCAGTCCGCGCAGGTAACTTCAATAACTTGTCATTCGCGCTGTGTTTGCGGTCAGTGTGTGTTAAATGCTTCTTTTCGTGTCCGGCGGCGTTACTTTGAGGGCCGTTCGTGTTTAATAGCCGGAGTGTCAGTGGTCACGAAGTTCGTGTGTGGCTAACAAGCTAGATGTTACCTCGTTAGCAGCTAGCGGCTCCCGCTGGGAAAACGCCTCTTTGCTCGCTTTAATGTGGCTAACACTTATATCCCGAGGCATAATTTAAATTATTCTGTTATTAAACACTTGTTTAAACATTTAGTGAACCAGCTGGTTAATTCACCCTGAGGCTAAGTGCCTATCTCTGCGGCTCGTTGCTAATGTACATTAACGTCTTATGGATGCTAACCTTTACGGTTTATTACTGATAGCACACTTTAGCAGCCGTTTTATTACTAAACAGGTACACACAGCGTGCTTTACTGCCAACTTGTAAAGATCTGCGAACAGCACACACTGTTCTCGTAATGGTGACCGTAAAAATTAGCAGCTTATGCGTGATTGATTGACAGTGTTTTGCAGCCGCTGTGGAGTCGGATTTCATTCATGTAATAGAAGAAACTGTGAGCTGAGATTGGATCACAGGAGCGAGGGGCGGGATGATGATCTGCAACTGAAATCAGTGCCAGGCGATGGGAGGAAAGCCTCAGATTTTACAGGAGGCTTATTAGATCATACTGTTTGTCTGCATATGCTGTATAAGAATCGGCTGTACTGTAACATATCAGACAGATATGCTTTCACTCCCTTTCTTTTACATAGAAATCAATTCATATACTTTTAAAATGCTGTTATAAGTTGCATTTATATTTTATTTCAGGAGCCTGAACAGCACACAAGGTGAAATAAGAGTGGGACCAAGTCACCAGGTAAATTTTATTAAACTGTAAATGCTTATTCAGTGGTTATAAGAAAATACTTTAAAGTATTTTAGGTGTAAGATTATTTAAAACTAGCCTTTGAGGCCTCATTTGCAGGTGCATTCATTACTGTTGGAGAAACAAAGCTTTTTAAAGCGGGGCAATCTGCTCATCTATTATCATTGACATGCATCATACCTTACATTGCAAAAACTGGATTTTTTTTAAACATTTCCTCAAATTGAATTAGGTCGGAACTTATTCATGCAGACATGAAAATGTATGTCCGGGTCTGTTGTCATGTTGGGAAGGAAACCTCTGTCCCAGTCTCAAGTCTTAAAACGTTTTCAGTCCCGGAGGTTTCCTTTAAAATTGCCTGGCATTTGGCTCAATCCATTTCCCTTTCCCTTCAGAAGTCATAATAATAAAAAAAAATCTTAACAGGATGATGCCACCATTACCATGTTTCACAGCGTGTTCAGGGTGATGTGCAGTTTTAATTTTTCATAATTCATAACATGCATGTGTGCCAAAAGTCGGTTTCGCTCTTGCACATTTTTCTTTGTTTCCTTACTTGTTTTGTGGTAAACATGACTTCCTGTGGCTTTCTTTGAACACTAGCTTTCTTCTTCTCAGCTGGGGTCTAGCTGTTTTCAGTTTGCATTTTTTTCTAAGTGTTTCCATGGCTTCCTCGGAGCACTTTGGTGCTGACCCTTATCTATGTCCATGAGGAATGGATAATGACTGAAAGAGCTGGACACAAGCGAGTGTATTGAGCTTCTTTTGTATCATTTTTATTCAATACAGTCAGACACAATGTCGGAATATGTTCCAGTAACACCTTCCCAAGTTTTCTGTTTGTTGTTGAAACGTCAAATAATGTTGGTTTTTAGTTTATTTCCTTTTAAGTGTCAGAGCTCTTTCAATTCACTCTTTGTTTGTCCGGTAGGCTAAGCTCCCAGAGCTGCAGCCACGACCAGCACCTAGTGCACAGACCCAGATGGACAATGAGGAGCTCATGTGGACACCCGGAGTCAATGACTGTGACCTTCTCATGTACCTCAGAGCAGCCAGGTCTCTTAGTGCACCTTTATTGCTTTATGTTCAACCTAATTTTTTAAACATACATCTTTGTTTCCAAAGCACATTAAACTATAAGCTTATTAATTAAAACATATTCTCAATAACACATTTCACACAATATTTCATGATTTTGACCCCTTTTTAGGAGCATGGCAGCGTTTGCAGGGATGTGTGATGGCGGATCCACAGAGGATGGATGTTTGGCAGCTTCCCGTGACGATACCACACTGAACGCTCTCAACATGGTGCGGAGCAAAATTTGTATTGTGTAACTTTGTAAAATGATGTGATTTCAGTGCAGATATGCAAAAAAATATGCTGACATTGTTCCCATCTCAATTTTAGCTCCATGCAAGCCATTATGATGCAGCTAAAGCTCTGCAGCGTCTGGTCAAGAGGCCACTACCCAAACTGATTGAAAAATGCTGGTCAGAAGATGATGTGGTGAGACAACTTTTTGAAACGGTTCAATTCTAGAGATTTTCTTGCAGTGAGAAAGTCTTGTGCTTGAATCCCAGCCTGGAGACTTTTTCATGGAGTTTACTTGTTCTCCCTGTGCATGCATGGGTTCTCTCCGGGTACTCCAGTTTCCTAACTCTGCCAAAAAACACAACTGTGAGGTTAATATATCTGAACTGTCGTAAGGTGTGAGTGTGTGTGCATGGTTGCTTGTAATGTGTGTCCCCTTGATGGACAGGCATCCTGTCCAAACTAAAGCCTATTTCTCACCCAAGATAGGCACCAGCCTTCTTTCAACCCTACAGACATTTGATAAACTATTAATAAATCAATAATCTTAATTAAAATACTTTGTAATTAAAATTTCAGACTTCTATAGCTACCAGATAACATTAATAAAATTAGCTTCATTGGATATTGAATATTAATACAAGGCATTTCACACTTGTATTAATATTCAAAATATTTTTGCATTTATTTAAAGTGATAAATTAATGCAGTCATTATTATAGTATTTTTTTAATTAATTGCTTTGATTCTGTCATCACAATCAACTCAATATCATTTCAGTGCAGATAAGTGATTCATTGAGGAAATTGATTTAATTTCAAATTTTTCCTGTTTGTCTTGCAGAAACGCTTCATCAAAGGTCTGAGACAGTACGGAAAGAATTTCTTTCGCATCCGGAAAGACTTTCTCCCCAGCAAGAAGACTGTAAGTGTGTGGTTTGGATTAGTTTCTTGGCATATATTACATGTTTTCCCTTTGTTACTGATGTGTGAATAATGATTACAATGTTTTAATAATAATCATGTTTGTTATCAGGGAGAGTTGATCACATTTTATTACCACTGGAAGAAAACCCCAGAGGCTGCCGGGACCAGAGCTTATCGACAGCAACGCCGGCAGCCGTCCTCTCGCAAAGCGAAAACTCGATCTGCAGTGGCTACTGTCAACCCTCCATCTCGAAATTATTCAGGTCAGTTTCAGTTTTTGGTTTTACTGTGCCGGTCAGAAGTTTGCATACATTAATCACAGGGATGCACTTTCAAGACAAATTTGACTGTTGGTGGTTTTTTATTTATTGTATTATATAACAACTTAGTTTTTTTAATATCTCTTGTTGATTTTCTCTAAACCTCACAGTCAAAGTATACACAAAGGCTCGAGCAAGAAAAAAATGACCTTGTTAGTGGCTGCAAAAAGTGTTTTTCTCTCCAATTTAGTTTGGAAATGTAAACTGCATATTGAAGAGGGTGTATGCCCATACGTCTGGAGCTATAAAGTTAAGTTTGAACATTTTTAGAGAAAATTTTATCATAACTTTATACTTGTTAACCAAATTGTGTTTTGTAAACCTCATTAAAGTTATTTGTTGTATGATCATATATCACACTGCTCAAAGGTGTTTTTAAAAAGCCCAAAACCAGTGATATTGAAGCCTGTAATCAGTGTAAGCACTCTTCTCACCTGTTTTTTATTTGATGCTTTCTGTTGAATGGAGAGGAACAAATTTGATCACAAAATGTTCCTGAATTTACACACATGACGCTTAACCTCTGCAGTTGAGGCCAGTTCTGCCAGCGAGGATGATGTTGACAGTGAAGACAGCGAACAGGAAGCAAAGAGCTGCAGCCACTGTGGAACAACAAGTAGGTTCTCCAGCAGAAGAAAAGAGCTTTAACCAGCTTCTGAAACTTGCATCTAAAGCCGTTGTTTATTGAGCAGCTTCTAAGGATTGGCACCAGGTCGGGAGAGACAACTCTCTGCTCTGCACAACTTGCCGCACGTACGAAAACAAACACGGATGTCTGCCGCCTGCTTCTAAATCTGGGAACGCTTCCTTTATGTTCAAACCTGTGAAAGTGGAAGAAGAGGTGAACAACAAGCATGGCATGAGGACTCGGCAGAGCAGAGCACCTGTAAGCTCTTGTCTTCGTATTGACTCACTATCTCAACTGAAGCCCAGCACAATTTAGGCTTTATAATAACCAATATTTTTCATACAGAAAAAACATCATTTTGTAAGTGATCTGGCTTCAGCTGTTGTTTGAAACAATAATTACTGTTTGTTGTGTTTTAAAGCAGCTGACATCGTTAAGAAGTGGCCTCAGGAGATTCACTGGCTCTCCAAGCACAGAGGATTCACAGTCTGGTAACCAGAACTTCCCGACTGGAGGAATCTCTAGTTCCTTAAGATCCTCTGCGGATCATAAAAATGACTCCACAAAGAAAATAAACAAGGTGATCATCGTGTTGTCATAACCAAATGATAAACTTATCCACACATCACCATTTTGAAAGGGAAATAAGCTGATTTAACTTTTTTTTTTGTGAAACTTGTATTATTGTGTTTTTAAATAAAGTTACACAGGTTGCTTAGACACTTCTTTAATATGAGAGGGAATGTTTTATGAGAGTAAGAACTAGCAGTGAAGACTCTTTGATAACACTGGTGTAATTATGTGTAATTTTGCTTTTTGTGCAGAAGATAAAAGAGGAGGTAACAGCCCCAAAGACAGCAAAACGTGTGCGGGAAAGTCCTGCTCTGGAGTCTGATGAACCTGAAAAGATGACACCTAAAAGGTCAAAGGCACAGGTGAAATACTTCCACAAGTAAATTCTGCAGCGCACAGAACACACCAGATCAAGGCATTTCACACTTCAAATTTATTCTCTTAACTACAGGAAACAAAGAGACAGTTACTCATTGGAATAGCCTGAATCTGTAGTTCAATGAGATAAACGCAGAAAGTCGTTCTATTTAACTACTGATAAGAAATTACACTATCACGACAAAATGATGTCTTCACAGCACCCTTGATGCATATCAGGGGGATTAATGTTTGAATGATTAATTTCATTTTCTCACCACAACGTTCCCCATTCCGCACCATGTCATCATCAGCAGAACAAATTATGCAAAGCTGGAGATCAGGTTCAGGGAATTTAATTTCAGGATTTTTCAGGTCTGGATAAGCATGGAAACAGAAAATAGCAGGATGTAAAAAATATTTGTATATTAACACATTATTCCCTATTCCACTGTCTAAATATTATAACCTTTCATGTACTATTTATCCATTTTTCTTTCTGTCCGTCTATCCTTCCTTCCTGGCTTCCTTCTCAATTGTAGCAGAACGTATTAAAAAACACCTATTAACTAATTGTTAAAATATTACTTAATAGCTGTCTCAGCATCCAATGACTTAAATTAAATATGGGACAATTTTTAAAATTGATGTAATTTGGCAGCATTTAGTTAAAAACTGCTTTGATTTGATTGAGAAAACAATATTTAAGCACACAACTATTAACTTAATGGTACTATTTATGTGGCTCTAGAGTCTAGAGGGCCACATAAATAGTTAAGGCAGGCCGGATTTGGCCCCCAGACCTTGAGTTTGACGCATGTGACCTATACAGATGGTTTGTTTACATTCATGTCTCTCTTGTCTAAAGAATATAGCAGAGAAAATATTAGACACAATTTCCCTTTGACTGTCAGACTTGACTTGACTTGTCTTGCTTCCCTGGTTTGCATATGATTGGTTGATCAGAACAACGCCTTCCCTTGAAGCTGTTAGATGAGAGGAGATATTTTAACCTTAGATGGACTTTTGCTTTGATGTTTTGTTCTCTGATATGACTCAAGTTTTTGTTCTTGAAGGATCCACGAGGAGGGTCCCGGTCAGAGGGAGAGGCAGAGGAGGAAAGCTCTTCAGAAAGCCGCAGCGCTCAGGACGACGGCAGTGACACCAAAGACATCGACCAGGACAACCGCAGCTCCTCTCCCAGCATCCCCAGCCCTCAACAGGGGAATGAGAGCGACTCGGACTCTTCTGCCCAGCCCAGTGGGGCCCCAGCTGAGGCCGGTGCTGCCACTCTGACAGACACGCCGGTCCTCCAAGCTGTCCCCTCTCAGGACCCTCCCATTCCTCCTCAACCGACACAAAGCCTGGCCTCCGCTGACCCGGCTCAGAGCCCCCCTTCATCCTCCCCAGACCCTCCACAGGGTGGAGCTGCTCAATCCCCTGCCACAGCTGGCCCAGGTTGCCGAGCAACGTCGGTCTCTGGTCCAAGGCCGCAGCCAGCAGCTCTGGGTCTGGACACGCCTCTTGCTCCTGCGTCGCACTTCTCACCTGCTCTCGGCTCCACGCAGCCCCCGCAGCCGAACTGTTCCCCTTCTCACACCCCGCCGCGCTCTG
Source organism: Brachyrhaphis roseni (assembly GCA_903066815.1). Lineage (NCBI taxonomy): Eukaryota > Metazoa > Chordata > Actinopteri > Cyprinodontiformes > Poeciliidae > Brachyrhaphis > Brachyrhaphis roseni. The sequence goes on from CAEFZY010076769.1 coordinate 28,527, forward strand.
TGCCCTTCTTTAGGGATGCTCAGCTCCTGCACCCACCTCAAGTCAAGCCCCCTCCTACAACCCCAATCCCTCCGTCACACAAACAGCTGCCTCACCCATCTGCAGCACCTTTCCCCCAGATGCCTTCTAACCTCCCACCACCTCCTGCTCTGAAACCCCTCAACTCTCTCCCCAACCAGCATCCTCCAGGCGCTCCTCCCCCTCCTCTGCAGCTCATGCCTCATCCTTTGCCTCCACACTCAGCTCCATCCCAACTTCCAGTGTCGTCTCAGGCGCAGAACCACCCTGGGAAAAGTGGGACCTTGTCCCTCCCAGCAGCTCCGGCTCCGCTCCCTCTCACATCCTCCACTGCCGGCCCCGTTCCAACCCTGCAGCCATCCTTCCCACCGCTCCCACCCAGACCCTCTCCAAACTCTGCTGCCGGAGGATCACAAGTTCAGATTAAAGAAGAGCCGCTGGATGAGGTGGAGGAGCCGGAGAGTCCGCTGACTCCTCCCCGGAGTCCCTCACCAGAGCCCACTGTTGTCAACATGGCAAGCCACGCCAGTCAGTCTGCAAGGTATGTTTCTGAGTCGTTCCGTAAACTGAGAAAAATAATGCAGCTTTGGCTCATAAAATACCAATAAAACACACAAAAAAATGTGGGGGGAAAACTGTTTCAGGCATTATAAGGCAACCTATTAAGCATTTTGAACAGTTAGTTCTAGTCTAACATGTTAGGATGTTCATTACATCTTTTGCACAAAATCATTGTTTTTGCCAAATGTGCTTGAGCTCTGCTTGGGTTGCTAGGTGATGGCACAATGCTCATCGAACAAGACTTAACAAATGGGAGGTTTATGAGTTTACTCAATTTCTGGACACCAAATTACATTAATGCATTGCCAAAAAACTGCTGGATGTTTTTTTTAAGTGCTTGAGCTGCTTTTAGAAACAGTTGAGACCCAAATGGAAGTACAAACATACAAAATGTGAATTTTGTATAATAGGTCTTCTTTAATGCTTTAGAAAAAGTATATTGATGCTGTGTGCTCATTAAATCTTTGTTACTTTGTCTTGCAGGTTTATAAAACACTTGGATCGAGGCTACAACTCCTGTGCGAGGACAGACCTTTTCTTTACTCCTCTGTCTTCCTCCAAGCTGGCCAAGAAACGGGAGGAGGCTGTAGAAAGGATGAGGAGGGAGGCTGAGCTCAGCGTGCGGCAGGAACGTGAGAGAGAGAAAGACAGAGAGCGGGAGAGAGAGATGGATAGAAACTCTGTAAGTTAGACTATGGTCACGCAGTTGGTAAATGCAACCTATATTTGGCTTTTTTATAGCAATCTGACTGGCCCAATTCCAATTTTTTACCCCCCAAAAATTCCAATCTGCATATCCAATGTGGATATGCATCCGATTGTTTTCAAAGCGTCTGAAGTCTGAATCATCATGTCGCATTCTATCCAATTTTTTTGTTACTGATGTGAGACTAGCGTCATAATTCTGCACCAGATAAAGCCAGACGCAGTAAATTAGAGCGTAAACAATGGCTGAAAATCACTTGTGATGATACTTTCAGTTCCTGTTGCTGAATAAACATTAAAATTGTTCTTTGCATTTGCGGGTCACTTTGAGGACGTAAACACACAGAAGTCTCATTGCTGTCGGGTTTAATTAGTAGTATAAACATTTCTCTGACTGTATTCTTTTTCAGAGGGCGTCCAGCTCTTCCCATGACAGTCGCCTGAGTGAAGTGCAGATGACTGCTCAGATCCACGGCCGCCCCTCCTTTGACCAGCCCCCCACCACTGTAGCGGCCGTGCCACCGTACATCGGCCCCGACACGCCAGCCATGCGCAGCCTGAACGACTATGCTCGGCCCCACGTCATGTCTCCCTCCAACCGCAACCATCCGTTCTACGTCTCGCTGAGCCCAGGCGAGCCCCTGCTGGCTTATCACATGCCCGGCCTGTACAGCACGGACCCCGGCCTCCGAGAGCGGGAACTCAGGAACTTCAGGGAGCGGGAGCTGCGCGAACGAATGAAGCCCGGCTTCGAGGTCAAACCCCCAGACCTGGAAACTCTTCACCCGTCAGCCAACCACCTGGAGCACTTTGCTAGACACGGGGCGCTGGCTCTGCCCCACATACCTGGACCGTCCCACCCTTTTGCCCCCTTCCATCCGGGGCTGAGTCACCTGGAGCGCGAGAGGCTGGCGCTGGCTGGGCCTCAGATGCGCCCAGAGCTGAGTTACGCCGAGAGGCTCACTGCGGAGCGGCTTCATGCTGAGAGGATGGCCTCTGTGGCGACTGATCCAGCCACCCGGCTGCAGATGCTCAACGTCACCCCTCATCATCACCAGCACTCTCACATTCATTCCCACCTGCACCTCCATCAGCAGGATCCCCTCGGTCAAGGTGAGGTCGAGTTGTTGGCACTTTTTCTGTCCGAAGGTTTGAAACTTAGTTCTTTCATGTGTGACCCTCGTTCAGGTTCAAGTCCTCATCCTCTGGTCGACCCACTGGCCCCCGGACCACGTTTGGCTCGATTCCCCTTCCCTGCTGGCCCAATCCCAAACCCCTTACTCGCTGATCTCCCTCATGATCATGAGATGCTGCGCCATCCACTATTTGGTTCGTAATTTCACCTCCTGCTGCAGCCATTGTTCTGCTGGTTTTAATTAGTGGTGTTTTTTTTTGTTTTTTTTTACAGGAGCTGCATATCCTCGAGAACTTCAGGGACCGATTTCTCACATGTCTGCCTCACATCAGCTGCAGGCCATGCATGCTCAGTCTGCAGAGCTGCAGCGGATGGCAATGGAACAGCAATGGCATCACCTGCACGGAGGCCCTCTGCCAAGTCAGGAAGATTATTACAGGTGAGCATTTTTAAACAGATTTTATACCATCAAAAATCCTTGATGTTTTACCACTTAATTTACAGATACATCTCACTAAATGAGAATAAGATTCTTTATTCCTGTAATTTAATTCAACAAGTGAAACTCAAAGCCTAAATATAGATTAATTACATTCTAGTTTTGAATTATGACTTTCAGTTTCTCAGAAAATATGTTGTAATCATTTTATAGCCAACAAAATCATGAAAACGGCTACTGTGTTATCAGTTGTTCAGTTCTTGACTTCCTCCACATGGTGAATAAGCCATAGAAGTTTGTTACTATCAATGGTGTCTGTTCATGTGCTGGTTTCAAGCTTTTTAATGGAAGCCTGAGTGGAAGTAAAAAATGTCATTAAAAAGGTGCAGAGGCAACAGAATTGACAGTCTACTGAAAAGCAAAGTCTGTCCATGTATAGTACAGCATATAGACCTAGTACATGGTTACATAAATTACTGTGAGGTAGCAAAGAGGCGATCACCCTGTGTTCCCTTGATATTCTAACCTTCTGAATAAACATCACTTTATGTTTTTATTACCTGGAAATCATAAATATCAAAATCAACAAAAAAGAATGCTTGAAATGAGTGTTTCAACAAATTCTTATCTTTGTAATCAATTTTCTATTGATTATTTTAATGATCTATTGAAAAAATTAACACATTCTGCAGATTCTTAATAAATGAAAAATAAATATTTTCTTGCATAAAATTCAATAATGTATTTCAATTTATTGCATGGATGCATCTGCGGCTACAAAAGGTACTTCTAACATCCAGATGTGAAAACCTCAGCCTTTTCTGCTTAAGTCTGATCTGTTGACTCTTTTGATTAACCAATTAATAATTGGATAGCAAAAGTTGCTTATTGGAGATTTTTCTTTTACAGAGTTTGAACCAGGTGAAGCTAAAGGGTTTATTTTCTCAAGTGCAAAATGCATATATTTTTTTGTTCAGTTTTGACTTAATTACTGCTCTTAGCATGTTGTTCCTACTGCAAATGGCTCTTTTTGAGGTTGTATACTCCAGTAAATAAGTAAATGATTACTAAATTAGTTGACAATTATTTCAATAATCGATTCGTCATGATTAATTTGATTAATCATTTCAGCTCTACTTGAAATATCACCCAATTTTTCTCCCAGAAAACTTGCTAAGCCCGGTGGATGGGCACTAGGGCAGTCAATCATCCAGCGACCTGTCATGTTTTTGAGTTAAAAAATGTTTAAAGTTGACAGGAAATTTGAAAATATCACTTGATAATTATTTTAATGAAAGATTGGAAGATTAATACCTGAACACCAGCTATATAAAAGTCTTAAAAAATGCAGACATTTTAAAAAGACTTAAATAAATAAGCAATGCTTAGCCTGGTGGGGACACAAGTAAAGCCTGGTGACCCGCCAATACACTGATCACCTTTAATTTGGATATACTCTACTTTTGTACAAGTACCAGAGCAAGATAAACAGATCTTCAGGGTAGTGTTTATGTTATCTTTGTTTTTTTTTCTTACTGTTTGAATCAAATTGGACTGAAAAGTATTCTGTGGGTTTTAAGTAAATTGTGACTCTGTTTTTAACTTTTGAAGCCGCCTGAAGAAAGAAGGTGACAAGCCATCTTGAGGTGGTGCATGCTCTGAGCTCCTACAGATCAATACTGTGTACTTTTAACACTCTAAATGTATTTTTGTGTGCCGTCTTCTGTTTGTTTGTGTTGATACATTTTAGAAGAATAGTGGTGGAACTCAAAGTGTGTTTCGTGTTCTGCGCATCATGAAACCCTGAGATTTTCCTTAAGAATATACACTAGTTTTATCATCCAATTAATGAACAGTCCCACCAACTGGGACTTAAAGTGACAGGTTTCCTCTCTAACCAACTATTAAACTGTTTCTTATGCAGTCATATGAGTTTGCTAAAGAATGATGAAAAAAGACCAATTTTGGTGTTGACTTTAAATATGTTTATCGTTTCTAATAGAGTTCCTGTACAGAATAATGTTTAAATCTGTGTATGTATGATAGATATGACCTAGCATGACTCACCCTTCAGTTTTTCCACTGAGATAGTAGAACGAAGTTGTATTGTGTTGGTAGGCTTTAAAAGCACCGTAGGGGACTGGATTTAATCCTAAATAAGATGAAATGTATCTTTAAATCCTAAATTTTTATATATCAATATATCTTTTCACAGTATAACCGAAGCTCATTTTTGAGAATGTAAATACTACATGTTCACAATAATCTATATGACTGAGTATTATTGATATATCAGTAGATGTAAACACTTGATTCAGCATGAGAACAATAAAATCCTAAGGTAGTGTTATAAGGTGTGCTAAATAGTTGGACCATGACCTGCCTGTCTGTTTACTGACAGGAGGTTTTATTAGGAGAATCTATTTACATTGTTTTCCTGAAAATGTCACAGCTGGATAGAAACTAAATCTTAAACATTTGGGTGGAGTTTTTCTAAAAAAAAAAAAAAAAAAAAAAACTGCCTAAATTCAGTATTTATGTGATATATATCAATCTGTATCCATACCATATTTATTTCAATAAATATTTCTCCAATGATACAATTTTCTTGTCATTTTTGTCTCCAAGGCATTAATGATGCTTATAAAGTTAATCATTTGTTTAAGTTTTAATAAAATGCAGCTTTCATATATTTTTTATTGGGTGAATATGGCATATAATTAATAAAGATTTTAAAACTCCAGGTTTATAATGTTATTTAATGAGACCACAATAAATTCTCACGTAACATTTTCCACCTTTATAGTGTAATATATATCTACCATTTAACTGAAAAACAAACTAATCTGTTAAATGACAAATGTAAACAACTAACAAAATTATTGCATGCCTGCTTGTATAACTGATGCTGTTATGAAAGGTTTCATTCAGTCTTTTGGGAGAGTTTATCAGCATTTTTACATCAACTTAACCCTCCGTCTGTGAGAACATCTCTTGTTCACGGCACATATTAATTAACTTTATTGGACTTAAAATTTTATTTGCTTACAGTGAAGCCATACTTTTGCTTATTTACTGTACTTATAAATCAAAACATCTGACTTCTTCAGATATGAAGCATGATCAATAGATTTAATTTTCACAGAAAGCAAAAATAACTCAAAAATGAGATACTGCCATCTACAATTTGTAACTCAGTAATTTCATCCACCCCAACAAAACCCTTGTTTCTCCTAAAGAAAAATAACCCCACACCATGATGCCATCACCATGTTTTACTGCAAACATAATGAGTTGGTGATGGACAATGTTGTTTTTGTGGACTAAAAGTTCAAATGTGGTTTCATCAGATCACAAATTATTCTACAACAGTTGTGTCCAAGTCCAGAGCTACCGTCCTGCTTCCTTTAGGTGCATCCTTGCTTCAACACGACTGAATCAAATATTTCCGCACTATAAGGCGCACATAAAAGCCTTCAATTTTCTCAAAAGCCGACAGTGCGCCCTATAATCCGGTGCGCATTACACTTTATTAAGGTGTTTTAAATGTAGTAATTTATTTCAGCCACTGGGTGGCTTCCCGTTCATATTTGCTACATCTCGTTCATGGATCTGAGTATTGAGTGGTGCGGCTCTTTATTACTTTGTTCTATTGTGTGGTCCATTGAATGTAAGTAATACTGTTGTTGGTTTAGTTCGGTTTTATAAATGTCTAAGAGCTGCATTTGTACTTTGTC
>CAEFZY010076772.1:0-13043 GCA_903066815.1 Brachyrhaphis roseni
CATGCAAACTCCGTGCAGAAAGACCCCGGGCCGGGAATCAAACCCAGGACCTTCTTGCTGCAAGGCAACAGTGCTACCAACTGCACCACTGTGCAGCCCACAAATCATTATGGTTGTAATAATTATTTTAAAAGATTAAAAATTCATGGTTATCAAAAATTCTAGCATTGTTGTGAAGTCTGAGTACTTTATAACATTATAAAATGACTTTTAAACACCTGCGAACACAGAACTCTTCTAAATTACATAATTCAAGCCAGTCAAAACAGCAAACATCACCTGCAGCTGTGGGCTGGTATTTCGCATGACAAACTTGGGTGAAAATACCACAAAAAACATGTATCAGTGTAAGTTCTAAATAAAATAATATTAAACTGTAGGAACAGTATGACTGTGCGATATTGAACCTGTCATTTTCTTAAAATTGTCTCTGTATCAAGGTTTTTTTTATTGCGGCCAAGATTTAACATGGTTGTTGAGTCAGGCCCAGTCCAGTCCCACACCCCGATCCAAAGTCGAGCAAAGACAAAAGCAAAAGTGAGAATTTTGATCACGCCTCACTAAGTGGTTTCAGGTCACAGTGTCATGCTGTCTGTGACGCTTTTATAGCACTTGAAGCAGTTTTCAGGATTTTGAATGTGAGACTCTTGTTTGTGTGCTACTGTTGCACTGTAAATAAATAAAAGTATAAGTTAAAATAAATAATCACTATACTAGTCATTAATATTTTTTCTTGCTTTTGCTTGGTATTGATTCACATTTTATCAAAAAAGTAAATAAAAAAATATTAATTTACTATAAATTCTGAAAAAAAAAGAGTCAGAATTTCAGTAGAAAATGGCCTTTTCATGAGGTGAAAGGTGGAGCAAACGGCAGCAGCAGTTTTATGGTTTCAGCTAAAAGGAAGTGAAACTTCAAGTGCGTTAAAAAAGTACATTCTCAAGAGATCTGAATCTCCTTGCTTGTTACTCATTTAGTTAACAGCATATCTGTTCTCATTCCTTTTCTCTTACAGGCTGAACATCCTAAAGAGTGGTTTAAAGGAATCCCCGCTAAAGCCTCCTCTGATTGTGGTCTTCAAAGCAGATCTGAATCTCCTCTGGAGCAGTAGATGACAGCAACGCCCTAAAATGTCATAATGGATTACCAACGTGTCCCTGAAACCTGTGAAATCCAGAACAGGAAGACTCTGATCGTCATGGTTTGATTCGAGAGCTATTTGAGCACACGCTGTCAGCCATGATGGAGATGAGATGTCTGGATAAAGACACATTGTGGGGTTCAACATGGTTTGCCTAGAAGACATGACCTGGACTTGCTGGGATTTCCTCTGAGCTGCTCGGACTGGGTTTTGGGTTTTGCTGTGGTTGTTCATCCTGTTTACATCCCTCATCTCTCAGGAAATCCCAACTTGACTGAATAGATTTTTGTGTAAGGTTCTCTGTGAGATGGAGCACATGAGGAAGCGTGCTCCTGTTCAACGCCTGACTCCATTGACCTAAGAAGGATTTAAACCGATAGAGACTGTATGACTCTGGCATCATCACGAAACATAAACCCTTAATCTGGAGTATTTCTTTCACCGGCTCCAGCATGCATTGCTCTGTCAGGAAGAAACGTCCCACGTGTGACTCTGATTTCTCGGCTATCGTTGTTCCCTCCATGCGCGGGTCTGGCTACCTCGATTATACTGTCGAGAACCACGCTTCCAGATCCTTTTTAGCAATTGATGAGTTTAGACGGCAAGAGATGCTGTGCGATCTGGTGTTACACGTCACGTACAAGGACCGGACGATGGACTTCAAGGTAATGCCAATCCCAGATATACAGCACTTTTAACCTTTTCTCATTTTATTTTTCAGATTTCAAATAGGTTAACACAAAGTGATGCTTATTTTCTGAGGTGAAATCACTTATCAAACTCTTGAGTTATTCAGTACACCTGAGTCCTTGCTGTGTTGGGGGTGTGCCTGTACCGCTTTCGCATGTCTAGAAACTCAAGATTGTCAATTATATTGAGGGATGAACTTTAACTGGGCCATTTTCGCACAAAATGATTAGATTGTTGACATGTTTGCACTCTCTACTATATGGCTTGTTGCAACCTGCAGACTTTGCTTTACCTTTTGATCTGCTGAATCTGTGTAGTGCATGACTATAAGTTGTCATGTGAAGGGGAAGATTAATTCTTGCAAGACAATGTAGTTAACCCAGGAGGTTTTGAATAATTCACGTACTTTTCATTGCAATTATCAAATTTATTTTAGGTGTTGTTTATGTGACTCGAGCTCGTGCCCTCCATTAGTATCGTTTATTAAAAGTAGAAAAGTTTAAATATGATTGTGAATTCCAGTTTAGATGGAAACAGATTAGTCAATCATACATTATAACAAAATCCAAGCTGTCAAACCTGATGACTGACAGCTTCTTCTTACTGTTTACTCTTTTTTATCTAATTATGATTAAAAAATCTAAATCTGATAGTTTGCCTTTAGTCACACCTTTGCCTTACTCTTTATGCCAAGAATAAATCATTTTATTCTGCCTTTTTAAAGCAACGTATCCATCCCAGCTAACTATAAGTTGAGTAATTCTGAAAAAAAAAGAAATCTGTCACAACATGTGGCTGAGTTGTCGCAACATTGTGCATTTGCGAATTTCATGTTTTTTAATATTAAATGTTGACAAATGTTTACAATAAAAATGTTGTCTGAGTTAAACAGTGGATGTTATTAAACCTGATGTATTTATGGTTTTATTATACCCTTGTTTAGTTTAAATTTCTTGCTTGGTTATAAATTATTAACAGGATTTGTTCCCTTTAAGATAATCTGAGGTACAAATCTCTGCTACACGGCTGGCTGTCAGTCTGTGTTCGATTCTTTATAAATGTCCTGCCAAAATGGCCTAAATGTATTACACTAAATATCTGAAGATCTGTGTTAGTCCAAAGGAAATTCAAAGATGATATTATTTTAGGAATTGAATTTGAAGATGACAAGTTCACAGAAACAACTAGTTAACCATAAATTAAATGATCAGGAAAATAAATATCCCAAAAAAAGAAAAACGATTGGTTCATCCATAAGCTTTTGGCAATATATTATAAAGTAAAAACAAACTTTTTCAAGATTAGTTAAAAAACTGAAGCATCAGCAAGAAGGGATTGTGAAACACCAACAATCCGCGCTCAAAGAAACATTTTAAAGCTTCCTCTCATACATAATGTTTTATTTACCATTTTTTGTGAGTATTACGTTTCTAAATAAGCTTGTATTCGTCAGCCTTTACCATCTTGTGCAGTACTTTTTTTTATTAATAACTACTTGTGTGTTTTCAGGTTCACAAAGTGGTGCTGGCCTCCTGCAGTGCTTTCTTCAGAGCCATGTTCACCAGAGGCTTCAAGGAGTGCAGTGCTTCGGAGGTCACCCTGCGCGACGTGTGCCCTGAGGTGGTGGGAAGACTCATCGACTTCGCCTACACGTCCCGCATCACGGTGGGAGAGAAATGTGTGCTGCATCTGCTTTTGGCTGCCATGAGGTAAACGTTCCTAAACGGCAGCGCAGCGTCGAGGGAAACGGGTGAATCGGAAGGCCGACTCTCTCCTCACGTTTTGCTTTTATCTTATTTCTGGGAAGATATCAGATGGAGGACGTGGCCAAGGCGTGTTGTGATTTCCTCACAAAGCACCTGGAGCCGGCCAACGTCATCGGGATCTCCCGCTTTGCTGAGGAGATCGGCTGTACTGAGCTGCACAAGACGTGCCGAAAGTACATCAACTCACACTTCAGTGAGGTGAGGTGCTCAAACCGTTGAGTTTCTTCATATGGTTTGCTTAAAGCTTCACTCTGGTGAAACATATACCAAGAAAACCAGCTGCGTGTCCTGCAAATTTGGGTTAAACACTGTACAAAGAAGAAAACCACTGAAAATATTGACGATATTGTTTCTAAAAGTAAATCTGACCGGGTACACATAGCTACCAGGTTTAATGAACTCAAATTCTGTTCTACTTTACAATGATTTCATTTCAGTTGTTTGGTAACATGGTAGGTTAGGGCACCATCTGGTTTTAATGATAGTTCAACTCATAAAATGTTTCACAAAAAAAGTGCTCTTTTTCAGAAACTTAGCGCGTTTCTTTGAACATTTTCAAATGCAATGATTGGTATTTCGGCTGCTTTCCGTGCAGCTCTGCTACATTCAGATATGCCCAGTGATATCTGATCTCAGATATTATTACACAGAACAAAGCAGAGGACATTGTTAAGATGGACTGAGAGCCAGCCAGTATGTTTTTTGTTGTTGTTTTTTACAGTTAACGTCATAGTAAGAATTGAAAAATGCTCACGTTCTGAAAAATGAGCTTTTTACAAACTTTGGGCACAAAAATGGGTCTGAATCCCAGCAGCCTCATCAACATGTATCAGGAGTTTGCAATAGACCTTTGATTATGATCATTTAAAAAAAGCTTTGATCAGGATATATGATCTACATTTTCGTTTTAGTCTTTTACATGTCCTTTGCCTGAAGTAACTCAGCCTTGAACTTTTCCTGGCTGTGCTTTCAGATCCCCAATCAATTTACATTAATTTTTCACTTTCTTTTCCCTGCTCTCTACTGACTTCAAGTCGTCCCCCACGCGTGTTAAAGTCTAGCTGTGTGGGCGTTTATGCATAAACTAGTGCCATTGAGACTCCTCAAAGCAAAATGTTGGTTATCAAAGAAGCTAACAGCAAAATCGCTGGCTGCTGCATTTCACTTATGCAATATGAAATGTGTCACTCAGCATGCTGACATTGCACAATCTGATAAGTCAGCGAAAAGTTCAGCTGCAGTGTGTCATATCTGTAACCCGACTGATTGGTGTGGGACAAACTACCAAGACTCAAAACTTTGGCACATGTTTGGCACAAACGTTTGTTTGTTTTTTTTCTCTGTGACATTTTTAGATTTGTGAATGCATTTATCATTCAGCATAAAAAATACTCAAAGTGAATGGTTTCTATAGTAGCTGCTTTTGTCTTTATAACTTTAGGTGACCAAAGTTGACGAGTTCTTCAGTTTGTCTCACTGCCAGATGCTGGAGCTCATCAGTCAGGACAGCCTGAAGGTGCTCTGTGAGTCTGAGGTACGTACCAGCACTAGAAATAAATGGTTGCATCTATTTAGTTTCTCCCCTCAACTGATCTGCATGTTGCTTCCTAGATTTTTTATTAAATAACCACTCTGCTTTCACCCTTTTTTTTTTTTGCCATAATTTGCATGTTAAAATAATATCCTTACAGGTATATAAGGCGTGCACAGACTGGGTGAGCTGGGATATGGAGGGCAGAGCCCAGTACCTACATGCGCTGTTGAATGCTGTTCATATTTATGCACTGCCTCCTAAGTTTCTAAAGAACCAGCTGCTGTCCTGCCCCATCCTCAGCAAGGTAAAAGCCCAAGCTCGGAAATCTAACCAAGATTGTCTGCTAGAAACTGCACATTCAAGTGTTTAGTTCTTCATTCAGTTTCAAAGCATTCGTGTTTTTAAATCGTTGTTCGTTTGTTTATCTCCAGGCCAATTCCTGCAAGGACTTCCTGTCTAAAATATTCCAGGAAATGACGCTGATGAAAGTTACTCCTGCACCCATTCGTGGAACCCAGCTCATCTATGTGGCCGGAGGGTATGCATTCTGTATATCCTCAACAGCAACTCGATTGTCTTTCAGACCCTTGAATTTTTTTTGGTTTCATATTAATAGATATTTGCCTATAGAAAGAGGTTTAGCCTGCCACCCAGTGGATTATTTCAGGAAACAGCCACGCTTCTCAAAGATGAGGCATTCTTCCTTTCCAACTTTTCTTTTGTCAGCAGTTTTCCATTCAGTAACTGATAAATAAATATTTATTTTCAGGACTTTAATTATATATGAAATCACGTTCATCTGCTTGAATCTAACAATTACTCCTATGGTTGCTGGACAATAACTATCACAGTTAAAATAACTGTGATAGTTCACAGTTATAACTATACTGTGAATATAATATAATTCACAGCATAGTTATAACTATTCTGTAATTAATTTTCCGAAAATTAATTGCAGAAAATCAATTTTCCGTAATTTTATCTTCGGAAAATTACGTATTGTTAGATAAATTTTTATGCAAAGACTTAACCAATCATAAAATAAACACCAGGTAAACTTAACATGCATTTCCAATACAGGAAACATTTTCTCAATAAAAATATTTTCAATTGGTTTATGAAAACTTAAAGGTTTTGGAAACTATTTAAAACATTAAAATACCTTGATATTAGGAATCAATTAATGCCTAAAGTCAACACAGATCATGAACAAAGACTTTGTAGATATTCAATGTGTAGATATCTACACATATAGATATAAACATCTTTATATGTGTATTTTATGAAATCTACCTCATTTCACTGAAGGAGGTGAAGACGATTAAAATCCTGAATTCATTTCAGTTCAATTTAAAATACCTTATTTATGCCAAAGGAAAATTAAAACTCATATCATTTAAGAATCTTCAAAGAGTCGTTGTGAATGGTGATGCTGTGGGCATGAGTTATTTCCGGTAGCAGTCTGTCTTGCAACGTATCTAAAGAGGCCTCTGACTGAAGACACTGTTGTTGTGTGATGGATGGTTAGAAAGCCATTCCTATCCAGACCTGTTATGATAAATGAAAGAGATGGTTTGAACCAACTCCTGTGGGATTTGGTGTTGTAGTTCAGGTGTTGAATGGGCTTTCGAGATGCTAATCAGCTGCTCCCAGTTGTAAAAACCATACCTTGTTGCCACAGTTACGCATCAAAACAACTGTCCGAAAGTAAAAAAGAACAAAATAGTAAAAAATACATAACAGATCTTCTCCAACATTCTGCTACCATTCCCATGCTAATACTTCTACATGAATAAAAATAGTCTTTCGTCACTCTGGATATTTCTCGGAGTGTCTTTTTTCTCTTCAGATACCGGCAGCATTCCCTGACCACCATGCAGGCGTACGATCCCAGGAGGAACGTCTGGATTAAACTGGCCGACATGGGAACTCCGTGCAGTGGTCTGGGAGCCTGTACGCTGTTTGGACTCATCTACGCTGTTGGTCAAATCGCTTACATTGTCGAGTTTGAATCGATAAATAATGTTCTTCCTTTATAAATTGATCAAAAGAATGCATGGATAACAATGTTTTTTGTTTTTTTTACTTTAGGTTTAGGTTGCTGTGCTAGAAATGAGATGATTTTCATGTGATTTTCTTTTGTAATATCCAGGTGGGAGGCAGGAACCTGTCACTTCAGACTAACTCAGACTCCAGCTCTCTGTGCTGCTACAACCCAATGACCAACCAGTGGAGCCAGCGAGCCTCCCTCAACATCCCCAGGAACCGGGTCGGCGTGGCTGTGGTGGACGGCTGCATCTACGCCGTGGGCGGCTCCCAGGGCTCCGTGCATCACAACACAGTGGAGAGGTGAGACTCTATATATTATTTCAGACCTTCCAGAAGTAATTCAATATAAATGACAGGATGAATGGTCTTGAGAGTTTCATTCCTTTACTTTTAAATCACACTGAGCCTCCCTTTGGGTGTTCCTCAGTGAAATCTGCAGAAGTGGTTAAGCAGATTACTGCTTGTAGCCAAATCAGACAAAACATGTTGGGACAAACCTTTCTGGAATGTCAATCTTGATGGGAATGCTTTGCATCTTCATGCTACCTGAAGTAGCTGCGTCGACGTCATTCTGTTACCAAGAAATGATTATCTTTCTTTTTTAGCCTTTTTCAAAAAGGAATGGATTTCTAAAGCATGCAAGAGGAGAATCATTAGCACTCATCTGCACCGGCCTCATGAGGAGATGATAAATTTTATAAATGCTTTTGAAACGTGATGTAAACAATAAATGCAATAAGAATTATGTTATTAATGTTAGGTTGGGAAAAAAACAAGGCAAGAAATTCATGGAACAGTCTAATGCCTCGGCGTTAATATGGCTAAGCTGAGATGCAGAGAAAATGTCATTCCATGCATACTCTGCTGCTGATAAAATACCACGAGTACAGAGGACGGATTAACTGGTCAAAGGTTTAAAGCTAATGCCATTCTCAAGGACGCCTGGTCAAGGTGACTGTAACGCAGATCAATTTGTAACTCCAAATCAAAGAACAAAATGCATGACACAAAAAACTGTAAACCAAGCTGTTTCCTTTTTTCTGTCTTATACATGTTTTCTTGACAAAAATCTGTTTGCAAGACATCATCAGTCTCGAAAGCAACAACAACAGCAGTGAGCATGAAATCTGACTAGATTTGACGTCATTTCCTGTCACATTGGACAGAGACACTTGCTGCACTCTGATTTGATTTACTGTACAGTGAATTACTATCTAACTCTGCAGGACTTTGTCTGTTTCCTTCCTCCTGATTTTATGGTTCTGCATCAAAATCGTCTCTGGGTTTGGTTATCTGTTCATCTGAAACACATGAGCGTAATGTGACATTTAGCGCAGCAACAGTTAGCTTCTAAATGAGCATTTTAACTTTCTTAATGTACTGAATTGTACAAAATAGTACCAACTAATGGGCTACATACAGGTGCATCTCGTCAAACTGGAGAGCATGCAGACTTTTCTCCACATTTCTCTGCGTTCAGCTCTGATTTCTGCTGCTTGTTCGCCTTGTTTTTTTTTTTCCCTTCCTCTTCTTCTCAGCTTTCCACTAATGGAAATTTAAATGTGCTGTTCCTGCCTAATTGTCTTCTTCTGCTGCTGCTGCTGTTCCTGCTTGGTTCTCTTTAGCTTTGCTTGGTCTGACCTCAAACCCCATCAGCCCCCTCTCTCCCCCAGGCTCTGAGGTCAGAGGCTCCTTCCTTCCTTACACGCTCAAAGATCAGAGACGCATCAATCACTCCCTGACATGTCGAACAATACGGACATGGTGCGATAAGATTGGATGCTAAAATCAAACTCGCGCTATGTTGGCTAATAGAGACGTATTTCAGCATTTACGCCTGACTCGTCTAACTGAAATGAATTCAGTATTCGGAGGGCTCGTTGCTGCTCAGAGCCTTCACACAGACACCTGTTACCTCTAAAGCCGTGTCAGCACTGAGCATTTTAAGCGTTCGTTCCACGTTACGGAGAAGTTTTCGGGGTCGCTGACAGAGGCCTCAAATTGAAACCAAGTTTGTTGGCGCTCGCCGAGCTTCCCCTGCTTCTTAACTTTTTAAAGATTCGCGTTTGTTTTACTTTGTACAAGTGCAGCTCGATGGGTGTTACGTATAATTAATTCAAGAAACGAGTTTCTGAAGAAGATCCCGAGGGGGCAGAGAAAAAAAAAAAAAGAATCTAACGCATGCAATTAAAATAATGAGGTTTACAGAGAAAAGATTTGATGCGTTGCAAAAATACAATGAATTCAAAGTAAATTAATCTTAAGAACAAATCTTAATTTGCTTGTAATTTCACCCTGTTTATCCAGTCAATGAGATCATTAACCTGAACTATTCCGCTTATGATTTCCCGCTCGGCCCCCATGCCTGACATTCTTGAGCTTTGCAAATTAAACTTTTTTTCAAATTCTTAGATATGCAGAAGTGTATATTTATAGCCAGTTCAACAACTTAATTTTTCATGCTAAATCTTGGAGTCGTCTTGAGCCGGTAACTTTTAAAGTGTCTCCAGGTCAACATGTTTGCCTCCATCCTGCCTCCTCTGCTGTTTCAACATCTCCGGCTTCGCTATAAAGCTTGTTAATATTTGCCGAGCACGGTTGCGGGCTTAACCTAATCCACTCAAAGTTGACTGGCTCTCGCAGACCAAGGAGGTCATTGCACTCGGCCGCGCCTCCCTCTGCATCCGTTTGAAGTCTGCAGAAGTGCTGCAGTGATTTATTGGAACCGGTTGTTACGTAAAGTCATTAAAGGTAGATAACGGGTGATCGCCCGACTGACTGACCGCCGTTTGCTCCCTGCAGGTGGGATCCAGAATGTAACCGCTGGTCTTTTGTGTGTCCGATGTCCGTGGCTCGACTCGGAGCGGGCGTGGCGGCCTGTGGGGGGGCTCTGTACGTGGTGGGGGGGTATGACGGACAGAACCGGTGGAACACGGCTGAGCGATACCTACCCGACTCGAACACCTGGCACCCTCTAGCTCCAATGAACACTAGACGCAGCGGACTGGGTGAGCCGGATTTGATCACGCTTATGTTCATCTCAGAAGTATTTTTCTAAAAATATAAACATTAACAACCTCCAACTGATTTTGCTTCTACTTCTTTTGTGTGTTTTGCAGGATTGGTCAGCATGAACTCTTACCTGTACGCCATAGGAGGCTATGATGGGCGGAATCAGCTGTGCTCAGTGGAACGCTACAACACCACCAGGAACATCTGGGAGCCCAAGGCCTCCATGAAGCACTGCCGCAGCGCGCTGGGAGTCACAGCCCACCAGGGACGCATATACGTCTTCGGTCAGTCTTAGCGCTGATGTTGGTCGCATAACACACAAGTCAGAAAAAGTACAGTGCCTCACTAGCGTATTTTAACCCGTTCTCATCGGGATTTTATTTGATAGACGAACACAAAGTACGCCCTAGACCAGGGGTCCCCAAACTCGGTCCTCGAGGGCCGGCATCCTGCATGTTTTAGTTCTCTCCCTGGTTTAACACACCTGGATCAAATGATTGCTCATTAGGAGACCTATGAAGAACACTGACATGCTGAAAAAGTTGTTGGTACTAACAGGGAGAGAACTAAAACGTACAGGATGCTGGCCCTAGAGGACCGAGTTTGGGGACCCCTGCCCTAGATGTTTCAGCAGAGTTCAGCTCCATCCGAACTGCAGGTTCAAAACAAACATGATGGATAAAGCGTCTGTTTCACTGTCAGATGAGTCAGTTGTTTGAAAAGGCTGAACTGATGTAAAAGTGTGTAGGAATTCAAGTTAGACGACAGTAAAAGTGGTGCTTTGATGGTGTGTAGCGTCTGCAGTCTGCAGGTGTGATGAGCAGTTGGAGACAAAACATTTACTGATGAGCTGAAAGGACAAAAAGTATAAAAATCTTTTTAAGTTGCTAAGTGTGCTGAAGTCTGAAATGTCTGCCTGCCACATTTCTCCTCAACAGTTGTTTATGGAAATTACGTTTTTGCAGTTTGCGTGTAAATGTGCAAGTCCATCATTTAAATATGTTCTAAATACATCCAATTTAAGGCAAACAGACACATAAATAGCACATACATTGACTGAATGTTGTCTCTAGTTTTACAAGTTAAGGAAGTGATGCAATCCATCAAATTGCACTTAAGGCTGGATTTATATTTGTCAGTCGTCATATTTGGCCTTTTCTACTGGTAAATACATAAATTGGAATAAGGATTTCATTTTAATTAGATCTTGATGACACGCCGTAGAGGTAAATCAGGTAAATGGTTTGATTCAGGCGTATTGAAGTTGGAGACTCCAGAACAACCATTTGCACTGAGCTAATTAGTAAACGTTTGTGAGTTCAGCTAAGAAAGCATGAGAATCTCTGTTTCCTGTCAAATGTCATGTAGGAAAGACAGGAAACATGTGAAGGAAGGTGCAAAAGAAACTTTTTTTTTGCCTACATGCAACATTTTTTCGATGTGCAGATAGATTACATCAAAGCGTGCTCATGTCTTAGAATGGCCTAGTCAAAGTCCACACCATTAGGAATCTGTGGTAACACTTTATCGTTGACACACTACTGGTCTATCACCAAAGATCCTGATAAAATACTTTGGAGTTTGTAATGTGATGAAGAAAATGTGAAGCCGAATAAAATTGTTTTAATGGGCGCCATTCTGAGGCAGCGTAAGGTAATTTTAATGACACCTGATTTTATGCCCAGGTTATAAAATCTCTCTGTGTTTATGTGTTTCCAGTAGGCTTCTTCTGGTTTGTTAATTTGAAGCTTGAGAAGAACAATAATACCATAAACTCATTAGGTCATTCTGATTGTTTTGCAGGCAGGTCGATAAGTAGGTGATGCTTTGTTTTTACAGAGAAGGATGGACTCTGCTCTAGCTTTAACTTTAATGTTAACAGGTATAAATAGTGAAAACATGCACTATGGATATCGAGTTCCTATACATAAAAACTGTTTGCTAATCCTGAACTGGGATAATAAACTGGTTAAGGACCAAATGACTTTAAGCTGATTCCTTCTTTAACGCCACTCTGTTTCAGGGGGGTTTAACCAGCATGGCTTCCTGTCCAGCATCGAGTGCTACTGTCCGGACCAAAACGAGTGGGCGCTCGTCACCGACATGCCCGTTGGACTCAGCGGCATGGGCATCACCGTCACCATGGAGCCCTGCCCCGGCCCCCTGCCCGAACGAGAGGACGAGGATGAATCCATGTAGGCCAAAGGATGAAGAGGTGTTGCAATTAAAAATCAAAAACAAGCGAAGAGGGTTTGTGAAATCAAAAGACGTTCCAAAATCAAAAAAAAAAACTTTTTTATGTTGCCTCCTTCATGGATTTCGCAGAGAATGCATTTAATTCTCCTCCTTGATGCGGGCCGAAGGGTAGTTTATGTTTCAAACACAATCACGCACAAAAAAAGAAACTACCTGACTGAAAGGAATGTTTATTGAGACTTTTTCTTTAATAAAAGGAAAAGACATAAGGCTTTATTTGGCCTTGGTGAAGGACTCTTATGTTGTTATTGCCCCTTTCTTTGTCCCCTTAAGGTTGTCAGAGCTGCATAAAAGTTCTTAAAAGTCAATTTAAATAGATTTGATTGTTTTTATTTCTACTCTTTTCTGTCTTTTCTGTTTGCATCTTTGACAGTGATTCTCAAAAGTTAACTCCTGTTAAACATCAATGTTTTCAGACTTACACCAGTGAGACCATGATGAATAATTTTCTTATAATATTCACTTTTAAGTTAATCTATATCCTTTACTATTTACTATTTTTAAAAACAAATTTGCTGTGTAGTAAATATACCGTAATTTCCGGACTATAAGCCGCGACTTTTGTCTCATGCTTTCAGCCCTGCGGCTTATACAA
>CAEFZY010076776.1:0-13743 GCA_903066815.1 Brachyrhaphis roseni
TATATATATATATATATATATACATATATGTGCCTTGTGGTCCATGTGCCTGACAAAGCACTCTGAAAATCATGTTCTGAGTATGGCTTTTAGTGGCTCCGTGAGCCACAGGAACAAAAAGCATTTGTGCAAGAAAGAAACTGTAGATGCTTCATTACTCTATAACTAAAGGTTCATGTTATTGTAATAATTTCTTGCTTGAGGTTCCAAAGTTGTACTTAACTGGGGAAGTCCACAGAGGGGCACTGAGAACAGTTATGCAAGATGCTCAGGACAATCACCTGTTAATAGATTCTCCAAAACATAGTCATAATGAATAAGGGAATATATTTTCTTTCACAATTTCAAAGTACTTCAATGTCAAACAAATTCAGCTCCTTTCACAGACATTTAAATAATGTAAATAAGGTTTCCCCCAGTGGATTACAAGCCTGGCGGGCCACCAGGCTAAGCACTGCTTATTTAAGTTTTGCACTTTTAAATACTTTATAGTTGGTGTTCAGGTGTTAATCTTCCAATCTTTCAATAGCGCGTAATTATCGAGTGATATTTTCAAATTTCCTGTCAATTTTTTAAACTCAGAAACACAACGGGCTGCTGGATAAATGACTGCTCTAGAACCAAACCACCGGGAAAACCTTGCAACATGTCAAATATTAATGTCGTCAAGCCTATGTACAGTCCATACCAGGAATTATTAACTTTCAGAAACAACAGTAACTCTCAGTAATGATCCTTTTCCCTCTCTGACTAGCGGTGGAGGAATACTGGCACACACTTAGGACACTTAACATCGTTAGTGTCTGCTCAGATCTCTCACAGACCCACCACTTGACTAAGTTAATCAGACTTTTCATACAGTCAGGTATAAAGTGCTTTGTAGATGTTTAAAAACAACACGACACGCATAACTCCCAGAGAAACACAATTGAATAATTAAATGACAAGAAAAATGAAACCAACAGATAAAAACAAGGAATTATTGATGGTAAAACGATGAAAGACGTTAATAAAATAATAAAAGAATATTTCTGCAGTTGATTAGAAGCTCAAATCCTCTGTGAAACAGCAAATTGATTCATCATTGAAAGAGCAGCTCATTGTGAAAATAAAATGGAGATAGAGTAAATCTACATGATGTAAACAAAGCATATCATACTGCAAAGACTTTATGAGAAAAATTGCAATTTGTGCTGTTCTTCACCAAAGAAGGTTATTGACAAACCATGGAGAACAAAAGTATTAATAAACACCTGAAGAAAAAGAAGTTATTTATATAAATGTTTCTTAAAATTAAGAAGAAAAGAGGCTGGAGAGAAATATGAGCAATATAAAAACAAGAAAACATTTTTTTTTTTAAACTTACAGTCAGTTATTAAGTAAAAATAGAAATAACATGAACGCTCAGTGGAGTATAGTAAACAATCTGATTAAAAATGATAAAAGACAAACATGTTCTCCAAATTATTTTGTTAAAGAGGGCTCCAAAATTTCAGATGAAAATAGAATTCAATCATTTCTTTGTAAAAGTCTTGCAGCATCCCAAAAATATTAAAATACAAAAATATTAAGATTAACAGACTCTTTCCATATAGAAAGGGATGAGAAATAATTTATACTGTTAAAGCCTTTACAATTAAAAGATCAGGTGATAATTTAGATATGAATATGAGATTAAGGAAATCAATAGTTGATTTGGTAATCGACCCGTTCACGTATAATTGTAATTCATCCTTTTCTACTGGGAGATTTCCTAAACATTTGAAGGTAGCCAAAGTTATTCCACTTTATAAAAATAGTGACAAACATTTTTTTTGTCAATTTATTGACCTATTTCCTTTCTCAGTTTCCATAAGTTGTTTCAAAAATATATCTGCAGACTTTAAAAAAAAAGCTTTAATAAGTATGGTGTTAGAGGTCATGCGCATGAAAGGGTCTCCAGTCATTTAGAGAATAGAAAACAGTTTGCAGAGATAAACAGTGTCAAATCTGACTTAAGTCTCTCATTAACCGGTTAAAGTGCGGTTCGATTCCACTGGTGAGCTTCTCCACTAGCTGTGGTCAACCGTCCACTGATCCACTGATGTCTGCAGCGACACTCAGCAATAGAGAACTTCAAGGTTGTGGTTCTGATGGACTCAAATAAACCCAAACATGTCAATTTGTCTTATAGAAATTAATTGCTGACTTGAAGCATGGTCTCTAGCATTAAAGGCTCAGGGAAGGGAAATTACTTGAATCCAACATGTGGTGTATTATAATACAAGTGGTCTGTGTTCTCATTTTAAAGTGTAACTACATTTCAGTCTCTAAGCCATCCCCCACTGCGACTTTTTCAACCAAAACCTCCCTTCCCTCACATCTTCCCTCCTCCTCTTGTCCTCGCTTGCTCCCACTTTTCCTCTTCACATCCC
The DNA here is from genome assembly GCA_903066815.1 of Brachyrhaphis roseni. Taxonomy (NCBI): domain Eukaryota; kingdom Metazoa; phylum Chordata; class Actinopteri; order Cyprinodontiformes; family Poeciliidae; genus Brachyrhaphis; species Brachyrhaphis roseni. Next base: position 2,415 of record CAEFZY010076776.1, read on the forward strand.
ACTTTCGTCTGCCCACATACACACTCACGCAAACAAACACAGTCCCGGTCTCCCCTTCGTTCTCTTCTCTCTTGTCTCTTTTCCTTTATGTCTAAGTCGGCTCTGAGTCCCGAGGCTTTGTCAGAGCAAAGTGCTCCATCTGTGCTCCTCCACTCTCCCATCCAATCGCCCGCTAACAAACAAAGAAGGACCAACAGACAAGAGCTTTAAGTTATGTAATGAGGTTATGTAGAGATTATTACTGTATCTCAGATATACCAAGAGGCTTAGCTATGGAATGACCATTTGTCTGGCAGGTTTCTGGTGGATAGCTGATGAAGGGAAGGTCGGAGAGATTGGCGCGCAGCATATTTACTCTACAGATTAAAGCAGAGGTAACAATTAGACGCTCGTATTGCAAATGAATTTGTGGCCACATATGGTGTAGAAGAACAGAGTTTGCTTCGTATACGGGGGCTATCAGTGCTCAACGAAGACACTTCTAGTTTGATTCCTGACTGAACTGGAGATTTGCTTCGTACCTTGCACCCCAAGTGTCCGTGACCGTACATGGAAGAAGACTGAATGCTTGGACAGGGACATGAATAAGAACATGGCTTCATGCAGTCCCATGTGATGCATGCAGGCACAAAAGTCAAGTTTAAGAAATGCTGACAGTTCAATTATCACAGTCATGTGATGAGCTCCTGGTCTCTTGTGTGAAAACTCCCTTCAATTAGCACCTAGTCTAACTAGAACTCAGAGCTCCTCCAGTGAAAGTCACCATGAACCTATAATGGCAGATTAGTTCAGCACTTCAAAGTAAGAAGTGCTGAACATTGAGGTCTGTAGTCATGAACTCAATGAAGCCACCGTTAAATTCAACTGGTCATAAATATTTGACTGTAATATTTCTGGATTTACGATTATCTCTGTAAATATGCTGATGACAGTATTAGGGTGCATTCACACATGTCCTGTCGATTTGCTTTAACTGAACTCTAGTTTGTTCGCCTTTAAAGTCCAGTTTGTTCAGGAAGGTGTGACAAGTCAAACGACCTCTAATGTGGATCTAAAATGTGAACTCTAATCAGCCTACAAACCTTGGTCTTGGTTCGGTTGAAGGGAATTTCAGACTGCAAGCGGACTGAAGATCGGTCCAAAAGCAGGAAGTGGCCTAAAGCCAAGGGTTAAATACAGCCAAAGCAAATGCACAAGTCTAGCGCTCGAAGGAGAAGTGGCTCATGGTCTTTTGGAAAAGACAAAAGACAAATCCTACAACCACTACAACTCCATTTTTGTTTACATTGGTGAAGAAGGAAATTGAGCTCAGTGTCTTCTTCAGAGGTTTTTATGTCATGCCCTTCAGTGGTTCTTGGTGCAGCGCCACCACAGGGGAGAGAAATAACAGGTTACTCAAAAAGACTTGCTATGTATGTTTGAGCACACCAGCTGAAATGTATCGAAAGTTGCAATTTTAGCCCTCTATCAAACCGAGTCTACCAGATTATCAGGAGTGAAAACACCCCTATGCAGACTTTTTGGCTTTCTGACCAACACCAGCAGAAAAGGTGGGAAAACTGTCTTGCCCAAGAAAACAAACAACTAAGAGTCAGGCTGGCAACCCACAGACTGCAGGGGGAACTCCTACCATCTTAAAACACTGTCACCCCAGCATGTTGTTACAGTGTTATATTTGCAATTTTTGGTATGTTGGCCGAGATACTGAAGATGTGCAAAGATATTTATATAAATTTTGGGGTTGGAAAGTTGTTTACATAAATATGTAGGCGGGAGAACGTATGGGTTCTTGCAGTGTTTTGATTTATAAATCATTTTCATTAATTTTGGGAGATCGAAGACGAGGTAATCTACCTCAGAAAAAGTCTAAAAATCAACCACTGTCCTCTTCTGCTGTCCCATGAGAAAGGTTTGACCAATAGACCGGCCCACCACATCATGTCTGCACGTTTAAAGTTAACAACAGTCACCCTACTGTTGCCAGCTCAGCAACTGTCTTTTTATTTTGTGACATTTCAGACAAATAATTGGTGTTGGGCAAAACTGGAATCAGCATGTCAGATTTTTTAAAGATCAGTGATTAGGCAGCAAACTGCACTCAGTGCACCCCTAACTTTATACATAGAAATGCCCAACCAGGGACTGGAGTTAAAAATTAGCTGTAGCTATATAATCTTGGTGCAAAGCATCAGTTACAGTTGTCCTGTTCCATATTTGTGTGCATCGTCCTTGTCAAATGAACAAATCGATAAGACAAAGGGGGATTATTTTTAAGTTGTACGCAGATTGATTGGTCCCAATTTCTTTAATTCTGGGTCAATTGACGATTGACTACTGGTTGCATATGAAACTGAACTTATCCGCAGATATTTTCTAAATATCAGAGATAGGGGAGCATTTGACAATAGTCAGCCTACTGTTGCCAACTTTGCAACTTTTTTCCGTATTTAGTACAAAAACAACTCGGCATTTAGGCCAAAATCAATCAGGCTTTTTAAATATCAGCGATCAGCTAGAAAACTGCAATCAGTGCACCCTGCTTTATTTAAATAATAGCAATCAATTTGTAGATCATTTCAGTATTGACCATTAATGCAAACAACACCTGCTTAACAAGTATTGAAGAAGTACCTGAAAATGTCTTGTCATATTTGACACAACCTGCAGAGGAAAAAAATATCTGGAAAATGTTCTCTATTCATCATTCATGTATTTATACATCACTTAAATAAATCTATATTTATCTACTCAAGCTACCTGTGTCCCTCTCGCTCTCTCTCTAACTGTATCATGTATATATATTTTCTCAAAAGTTGTCAAAAACTTTCTTACTTGCTGTCTCAGCGTTAAATAATGTCAGATTATAGTCCATGATCTATACAGCGAGCATTTACCGTCATAAATAAGCTCAAATATCGCAAATATTTCCAAATTTGTCCCACAAACTCTTTGATTTTTATTGCAAATAAATCACAGAAGTTATCACGAAATCCTGTAGGAACTGAAAAGATGTTCAATAATAATATTTAATTTTAAGAAATCATTGATAGTTCTAACAGTTTGTGAGCAAGTTTTTATCAATACATTCTGGCACAACCAGCCCTTTAAGATCTTGATTTGGCCCAAAACGAAAATGAGTTTGACACCCCTGAATTAACTGATCAGAATTAATGTATTTAAGTCTCGGCCCTAAATAATAATTGAACTTTGGCGTTCTATTTTCATAGAGGTTGCATCACAGTGGAGATCACCCATGACTAGCTTGTTCTCTTCACATACCTGCACCTCCCAAAGAAAATAGCCCTTACTTTACCAAACAAATGATTCACAATAAAATACTTTAGTCATGTCTGGAAAGAAGGCAAATAAAACGTGATGACCTGAAACTTATTTTTTATAGGGACTGTTGGCTACATATATATTTGTTTAAAAGTCTAATTCCATGCAAATATAATCCATAAACACAGCAGAAGCAGCCATATAACCAGTGTGAATCTCCTTTAGGTATGCACGCCAAGCAGACTGGGTGTGTGTGTGTGTGTGTATGTGATCGTGAAGCTCTGGAGCTCCTGATGGGGTCCAGTACTGCTTGGTACTGGATGTCCAGTTCATAGGTGACGCCTGGTGCTGCTCGAGCAAGCTCAGAGAAATGAAAGCATGAGTTGGGGTGAACACAGTACCACGGCCACTGCAACCATTTCCAGAGGGTGATTGCTTGCAGATGTTGCATTATGTTGTTGTTTAGCTCTCAGCAGTAGTTGTTAATGAAAGCAGCAGCACCAGGGAACAAATGCACTCAACACTTTCACTAATATATATTTTTTAAAAATCCATGTGGTCCACAGTTCTTTCACCCTGTGCAGATGCAACACGCCTGCTTTTGTTTAGATGTTTTCTATGGATAGTTCTTCCTTTATGGCTATTTCAATGAACGTCGTTAATAAAATGCCCCCCAAAAATAATAATACAAATTATAAAATGCATCTAAATGTCCCTATGAGAGGCTGTTCCTCAGCCTACCATCAGCCTGTTGGTCTGGCTGACTGCAAACACAACTTGAACGTTGTGTTCCTCTGAGCAACAGAGTCAGAAAAGGAAAACCTCCAGCCTGATCCTCACCTGCTTTCCGTGCCACCGTCTGCAGCCCCACGACCAGCGCCAGCAGCGCAGCCGCGAAGCACATCTGGATGGCGAACAACTCCTTTCGCTTTCTCCGCCTGGCTTTGCCCCTTCGCCGGTTCAGCATCACTCCTCCTCCCACGGCCGTCTCGGGCATCCCTTCGGCCACCATGCGGGACACGTCCTTCGGCGAGCGCTCCGGCGGTGGTCCTAAAGGTGGGAGAGCGCGAGGCGGAGGCAGAGAGCTGGGGCCGCGCGGGAAGGTAAGTTCTCAGGAGGCGAACATATGACTTATGGTGTCGCTGGTTTGGTGAAGCTCACGGGGCTACGGGGAAAGTTACGTGTCCGGTCTGGAATTTCAAAGTAAAACATCAAATTTGAATATCACGTTTTCTGCTGTTGTGGTTCGTTATGAGAAAGAAGAATGTTTCTAAAACAGATGGATGTTGACTAGAATCTGAACTCAGGTACTTAGGATGTAAAATTTAAATAATAATAAAAACTTAATTAAGTATTCAACATTTAGAAATGTGCAAAGAGGTGTAACACCGGAAGCATATCTGCCACCACAGCAAAAGGAAAACTGACACAAAGTGAAAGCTATATGGGATGGAGCCTTTCTGGTAACATGGAAGAAAACATATGCCCATGTGGCCACGAGTAATTTAGTTTTGACCATAAGTGTGTGTGGTCAACCAGACGGGTTCTGTCACTGTCAATATTAATATATTTGTAATACCAGGAAGTGACCCTAAGTGCTGTGCAAGAAAAACAGCAAAATAACCAATAATAATAATAGTAAAGTCAAAACAAAGAGATAAAATCATCCCATTAAACACCCCAGATAGCAAAATATAAATGAATCAACGTTGAGTTTGAAAGAAACATTGAATCCACTTTGAAGCCTGACGTTGATGGTGACATTGTGGTCTGTGAGTTTTGTAGTAAAAGTGAGTCTTTAGTAGAATCTCAGCTGCAGTATGTAGGTTTTAAAAATATATTCTTACATATTTGCTTGAACTGTCACTGTATTGTATGAGACAGATAATCTGTGGTAAAATTGAGCTCCTCTGCCTTCTCCCAGTGCTCCTAGTTCTAACTAGAAAAAAACAACAATCAGAACCGAGAGGCAGTTCTTAGTGCTGTTAATCACAGTCTCATGTGGCGCTGCTCAACCCCTCCCCTTTGCTCTCTGCAGACCTGCAGAGAATGCTCAGGGCTAGTTAGCATGATGGTGGATTAATGGTCTTCATGTAATGGTAAGTTGTTTCTCCGCCATCCACACATTGAGCAGCGAGAATACGAGGTTGATTGACAGCCGCTAAGACCCTCCTCCTTGCTCTGATTGGTTGTTTTTGGTCGGGTGCGGTGCATTTCTTCAGACTGCAGTAGTGGCTGGGAGGAGGTGGAAGAGAGCCATCTTTTCAGCGATCATCTACCATACTGTCAGGACATAGAGTTTTAAGTGATGTGTAAATAATAATAAAAAAACATTTTTTTACAAAAGTTACATATTGCAGCTTTAAATTTCTCTAAACTTTGTGCAGATACAGTGAGGGAAGGTGTTCAATAGACTGATCGTCGAACATCACAGGAAAACGTTTGTGGGTAAAACTTTAAACTCTCAACAGAGTCCATGCTTTCAGGAAGGACTTGTTTCTCAATAGTACAAAAGGCTGGTTTTTAACACACTCTGGAACAATAAAATCTTTCTTTATTTCTAGTGCATGACTGACAAATACAGTCCAGCTCCTGAAATCCGCATCCAAATATTGAAGTGACATCATCACAGTGTGGAAAGAAGCTGGAGATTCATAATACCATGCAAAAGAGACAGTAGACTGTGTAGCATTAGTGAATAAGCTGCATGATCACATTTACAGTCTCTTGACCTATGCTCACACACACTGCTCACACACACACTTTGGTGATGGCTTTGGTATAATCCTCACCCACAGATACCGACAGCCATGATTTGACACAACAGCAACAGCATTATGATGGATTAGTAAACAGTGAATGATGTTTCTCTTTCTTTTCTGTTCATTTTCAACATGGCTTATGTAAATATATGTAAATTTTCACTTAGATACAATCGCAGGACCATCTACATCTTCACCCGATGCTTTAGCAGGCCTGGCACATTCATGGCCGTTTTGACAATTAGTAAGGACGTTTTGTGCATAATTGTGCCTTTTTTTCAAACTCTTTTGTGTCATTATCATAGCAGAGATTAAAAGACTGATAAGAATACAGCAGTGAAAAAAATTTGCAACCCACAAAATATATATATTTTTTAAGAAATATTCACATGCAGATGTCAAATCTTGTTTCTTTTTGTTTTTGTGGGAAAATAATTCCACATAAATGTGGAAAATTCACATTGCTTTGGTCATTTAACAGAGAGAATATGAAAATATATAAATGTGGATTTTGAGAAAAAAGTTAGGACATCCACTAATACCCCCTCTCTGGTGTTTCCTGGAGTTTTGACTTATAGGTTCATAATTATTTCTTGCTTTTTGTTCCCTGACTCTTTTGGCTTTGACTTGAGTTCACACTGGATCTTTTCCCTTTGTCTTTGAAGCTTGTTTGACTTCTTTGCAGGTCCCTCTGGATTCATTCTGTGTTTTCCTTGTTGTCATCCCCTCAGCCCTCGCTCAGCTGTTCTGCATCACTCTGATTAGACTCCCCTGGCTTTTATGTCACTCTTCACCTCTCCATCACTAATTTAACTCTATGGTTTTCATTTTTTATGATGGTTTCTGCATTTCTAAGCACTCCAGTTCTATGTTCTGTTCTACCTTGTGCCAGTAAACCTCTATGGTTTCTTCATTTTAATATTAAATCGTTCTTGGTGCTTTTCTGCTTTCAGTCTGCACAGTTGGTAGCACTGCTACCTGTGCAGCCTGTACTCCACCTCTTACCCATTGACTGCTGGAGATAGGCAGAAGCCCCCTTTGCGATTCTGCAAGGATAGGGGTGTTAGATAATGGACGGATGAACATTTTAAGCTTGTCTGCATTTTGGTCTTCCAGTACCACATTATGACAGAAAAAAATACTGTCAGGAATGAAAATATGTGCATAGACACTTCCTCTATGCACTGGTGGCTGAAACTGGTGGTGTTCAGCCACCAGTTTCTTAGAGGAAATTGGTTGTGGCAGAAAAATGTAAGTTCCTACTTTGTTAGAGCCGATGAAGGATGTTAAGAAGGATCACCAGGCTGACTTAGCAGGTATTTTCCACACCTGTTCTTGCAGTTCCTGGTTGACGCGCCAGCAGCAGACACCAGATGGTTCCTGTGGTAATCAGTTCTCTGTATCCTCAGTTCTAAGTCTGCTCCTCGGTTTACCTTACCTTGTCTCCTCGCCTCCCCTCTTTGCAAGCTTTCAATCTGGATCTGCCTGGCTCCTGGACACTCTGCTGTTGTCCTCTGGTTCTGATCACAGCGCCCATTTTGTGACGAAAGACATTGCCTCTTGTCGACACCGTCTCCAAACCAAGCCTCACTGCTGTTCGCCTGTCCACCCGCCAACACTTCGTCGTTCCTTACTGGTGACAAAGGGAAACGATCACCCACTGTACACCGACCGCCAACCACTGCTTCTGATCACACCTACCTCCTCCTTAGATCACTGGTAAGGAAAAGTAAGGCCCCAAATCCAGTCGTCCATCCAGAACATCACATTTACAACTTACCTTATTTTCCAGAAGTGACAATCTGCCTTGTTTGCATGTTCTTGAAATAAACTTGTTCAACTTTTTCTCAGTGTCTGTGACCGTTGATGCTTACGAGTCTTTGATTAAAAATAACACATTAGAAGCAGAAGTTTTAATCTGAAATATTTAACAGAAAAGTTCAAACAGAACTCTGTGCGGGGAAAGAACGGTAACCACGTTGAATGTTTTCATTCAGCAATGCCTTCTCCTCCATCACTACACCTCAGCCGTAGTGATGCTACACCTGCCTTTGATGTGTTCATTCAGGCATTGTCCTGTAAATGATTCCATGTTTATTCCTTTCTGTACCGACCATTGAAGTGGATCCTCCCCTTTTGATCATCGGGGATTTGGTTGCAACAGTTAAAAGGGTTTTAAGATTGATCAGACGTGTTTGAAATTCAACGTACGAAACCCAGAAGACGGTCTCACACACCGGACAATGCTGACCCTGTCCGTGCATAGCCTGTGTACTGGGGAAATTATCTGAATAAATAAATCAGTCTTTGTAGTACTGTACATCAGCACAATGGTGAAACAAATTATCTGTAGTTTGTTTTACAAAGATGTGCAATAGACAGAGCACTTGGTACCGCTAAAGACATCAATAATTTTTACATTAGCACAGGTTCCTTAAAGCTTTTCATTAGTCAATCAGCCCATTTAAAGCAATCCAACCTCCTGCTGGAGAACTTGACATCACAGTATGCACCACAAGTAGTGAGTAGCACCGAATCCACATTTATGTGACGATTTGGGCTTTTAAAGGTTGTGGTTTTAATCTTTTCATCAGCTAATGAACAGCCTGTTTCAGTTTAATGGTTGTTTGCAATAAATGTCTTACTCAATATTTTTGGTCTCATACCCATTTCTTTTTCTTTTTTTTTTGCATTTTGAAACTCTTCTTAGAACCTTTTTAGAATCCAACAGGGCAAAATATGATTTCTTCTTGTTTTTCACCTGATCAGGTGGTCACAGGAACATGGAGATGATAGGAGATGGTCTTGGAGGTGCTATGGGGTTGCTATAGCAACCTGTAGCTCACCCATGGCATTGCCTTTGATATATTATCATGCTGGTACAATTAAGGTATCACGTTAAAATGTGATAATGTTTGAAAATGTATTTTCCTCTTGGACAGCAATAACTGTACAAACCAGAAAAAACATTTGGATGTATTAATTTTACTCATTTTCAACCTTACTCTAACATGTGAAAATCTAAAAATTTGTAATTTCTGGTGAACAATTCTGCTGTTTTTTTCCATCATCAAAGTCGATTCCCCAACATGAACCTACTGGACAGACGTCGCCTTATTCGATAAAGTACAACAAGTATGTGTGTGTGTGTCAAGATAAGTGCTCAACTTCCAGTGATCAGCGAATGACCTTGCAGCCATGCATTGTCAACTGCATGACTTAGTTATTCTGACCGTTTAGCCCATTACTGTTCCTCACTACAAATATTATCCACACTTTACTACATTTATCTACAATTCCCTACTTTCAAAATGTTTTTTTTCTGTCCTAGTAAAGTCAAAGAGAAGGAAGATACTTCCATGCTTTATCTTTTGGTTAATCTGGGATTGGGTAACTGGGGACGCAGAGAGGTCCAGACTTCCATTTAGCTGCCAACCGCTCCTGCAAAATCTGTCTGATGAAAACAGACACATCATCTGCAAAAGCAGAGACAGAATCTTGACGCCAACAAAATGGATTTCCTCAACACTTGTCTGTGCCTAGAGATTTTTGCCACAAAGATTATGAACAGAATGAGTGACAAAGGACGACCTCGGCGAAGTCTGACTCACTGTACAGTTAAAATTTAAAAATAAATTCACCAAACCTCAGAGTTTGTAGCCCATTTGATGGGCTAATGTGAGCTGCATGCAAGTAAAGGCCTTCGCTCCATCCGTACACAAAGGCAAATGCATCAGTCCTGCGTTCTCCTCCACAAAGCAAACTCTATTAGTAAGCACCTCCCTTCAGGGCTGACACTGACTTCTCTTATCAGACTCCACTAGTGAGTGTGTTTGTGTGTTGGAAGAGAGAGAGCCTTGTTATTTAGGTTAAAATTGACCACAGAAGGCAAGTAGGTCTTGTCAGAGAGTCTTAAAAATAACGATTCCTCACAAAATCTTTGATGAAATCAGTGAAAATATAAAAGGTCATGCTGTTAATAATATGAGTCCTGGCATGGTACTCAAAAAAGATTTAGATATGTTGTGGGTGCAAAGTGTAATTTTCCACATAAAGAGAACCAGCTGCAATGCCAATAGTTGTTTATCTTGCAGGTTGATACCAGAAGGACTGCACCTATCTTTTATATGAGTAACTTTGATGGCAGTGAAAAAAATTAATAAACCAGTGTTTCTTTGAAGCTCTAGAACAACATTGTTTTATAGCCGCTAGACTTTTGGAACAAAAACTCTATGCATCTGAAAATTCAGGGTTTTTTTTATTATTATGTAAGTGACCTGAAAAAAATGTCCACCTAATAAAATATGGCAGCTGTTTAAAGATTTATAAAATGGCACTTTTATGAATCTGCATAGTATTTTTGAAACTGGAGTTGTTTTAACATGATCAGAATGGTGGTAGGAAGTCAACACATACTTCTTAAAATACCAGATTTTTGAGAATAATTCTGCCTTCAATGTGACAGATATCTAAAGCGATGTACATTCTCTTTTTCTCTTCCTGCTCAAGGTTGTGTTATTATCCAGAGAATACACACAGATATCACTGCTTACAAATAGTTTGTTAACTATTCCAATTTCTAAGACATAAAAAATGATTAAAACTCCATAATCTTATTATTTCTCATTACAATGAGACAATTATCTCATTATATTTTGAGATATTATCTTCTTATAATAAAATAAAATAAGGAAAGCTTGGAAAACATCATCATTTTGTGCAGCATATCTTAAGCTTAATCTACTACAACATGTGTACGGACTATTAGCACAGTCTATTTAATTTGATGCCATTCTTGACAAGTGGGCAAGTGCAAAGGCACAAAATGTAACAATTTAGTGTTAAAACTCTGGCATAGAGTCCTTCAGATTTCATATTTCCACTACAGAAAATTTGTTGAGCACTGAGGGCCACAACTGTCATATATGTTTACCTTATGAAACCTTTCTTGTTGTTGCTGTTTGTTTGTGATTGAGATGATCACCTGCTGCAATATATAACATAAAAAAAAGTCCATAATAGAATTACTGTATTTCATAAGCACAGGAATAAGGGAGAGCTGTATGGACATATTAAACCTGGGCCAGGGACTTTGGGGTGGGGGGAGATGATGTGTTCGCTTACACCTCAGAAAGTATGTAGCTGCGCTCCTGCATCCATCCGACAGCCTTTTAACCTCATAGTGATGTCACACAGCAACTGTGTGGGCCACAGAGGTGTGACCAAGTCACTGTGTTGCAAGTCTCAAGTAAGTCTCAAGTCTCTGTCCTCAAGTCCGAGTCAAGTCT
>CAEFZY010076779.1:0-10479 GCA_903066815.1 Brachyrhaphis roseni
AATAAAAGGAGCCTTCTTTGTTCACATTACCCTCCCGCACCCAGAAGGAGAGCGGCAGACTAACCTCTGTTCATTTCTAGAGCTTATAGATCTGTAGTTTATAGATCTAGAGCTTATAGATCAGGAACAGCTATCAGGAACCTGTGACCTGTACGGTTTCATATCACTGGTTAAATAGTTACTAACTAGAGTAATAGATTACAATATGTACAGATTAATAAAGTCAAACTGAAACAGTAAAATGTTTTCCTCTAGGCTCAGTAAATTATTTGTGCTTCATTTAAATCAGTGGTTCCCAAAGTGTGGGGGGCGCCTCCCAGGGGGGTGCAGTGCCTTTGCAGGGGGGCAGGAAGCGGTACGGATGAATGAAAAAAATAACAGTTACACAAAAGTGTTTCACTGTAAAGATGGTTTGTAGTTTTGTTGAAACCTGAAGTGTGAAATAAACTTCAGTGGAGTTTGAAAACAAAATATGTGTTTATAGGTTTATGTCTGGTTGAACCGTGTTGATTCTTCTTTCTTTTTTGGGGGGATTTTATTGTAATCCACAGGGGGCCAGGAAATCTTTGGAACCACTGATTTAAATGATATTTTTCAGTGTCCAGCATTTTGAAGTTTATAATGCTTGATGATACAAATTTCTTTTTTCTGGAAAAAATATGGATGAAATAATGAAAACAGTAGAAAACATGGTTAGATTATAATAAATTATCAGTAAATGAGGGAAAAACTAAGTTCATGTTTTTTCTTTTAATTGGATCTATAATAATGTAAAGTTGAAAGTGATTGAGTTTCTGAGACACTTTTAGGGATTATTACAGACAATAAACTCAGCTGGAAGCCTCATATTGAATTTATTAGAAATAAAGTTGCAAAAACTATTGGAATGTTGTTTAAAATAAAAGATTTAATAAATCCTAAAGGCCTGCATATCATATTTTCCTCTGGTTTTGCCTTATTTGTCTCAGAAATCTGATAAAATGCAAGTTAAACAACCATTGATATTTTAGTTAAGTTGCAAAAACAGCTAATAGGTTTATATTAATAAAGTGGAATATCATGAACCAACTAACCTGAGTATAAAGAATTCTTTATTCTAAGTAATACTTTAAAGTTTAAAGATATTGCATATATATAAATATTGGAAATAATGTATAGAGCTCTGAATAAACGTCTTCCTTCTGGTAGAGAAATGATTTAAGCTAAGAGAGAATAAATATAATCTGTAAGGTTTGTTAATATTTGAAGATCCAGGTGAAATCTAAACGCGTTTGAGTTAAACTGAAACTGAATGATGATTTCAAATGATGACCTTTATTGGCTTTAATATGTGAGATGATCAAATGCTCCTGTGTCTGAATCCCTTTTTGGGCAATTATGGGTTTGCTTGTTGTTATTTGTTGTTTCCTGTGTCTAATGTTGACAATTTACCAAAATAAAGTGAGAGTTGATTAGGAACAGAGACCCGAATGCTGGTTCTGGTGTTGATTCGACCAGGTCGGGCCTGAACCTCCTTAAACCGAACCACCTCCTCAGGACCGGTTCTAATGAAGACAGATAGTACCGGACCCTATGTGGTGAAACTCTGACCTCATTTATTCATTTGCAACATCCAACCTCCTTCTCTCAGCAACATAACGTGGTTCTGATCCGGGTTCTGTGTGTCTCCCACCTGAGTGAAGGACTTCAGACCCGGAACGGTCGGGTCCTTCTTCATGGCGCTGCTGCTGTCTGCGTAGAACAGACGACCTGCATCCATCAGTCTGAAAGGAGAGATGGCGCCATGGTGAACAGTCCTGGATCAGTCCCAACTGATGGACTGGACTTTGACCGGGCTCTGGTTCTGTACCCAGGCTGGAGTGGGCTGAAGCAGGACTGCGTGATGATGTAGGTCAGGTCAGAGTCTGGATTTTCTCTGTCTGTGAAGTGCAGCTGAGACTGCGAGATGTGAACCACCTCAGTCTCCCTGACGACCAGAGACCGTATGATACCGGGAGCCTCTAACGGGAGCAGGTCCTTCACCGGAAACACGTGGACCATCACCGTCTGCAGACAGAGGACAGGACGCCTAGAGGACAGGAAAACTGAGAGGACAGGCCCCCTCAGAGGACGCCCCAAATTTCAGTCAGACTCACGTATGTCGGCGACAGATTGGGCGGCTGGTGGCTGTCGGAGAGCAAGATGTCGAAGGAGTCCTCAAAGGTCTCGTCTCCCGAGTGCTGGTAGTAGATCTGCCCCTGAATCAGGTCTCTCTGCAGGAAGCTGTCCACAGAGACGCCTGCAGCACAAAAACCAGAGTCGCCTGGACAAGCTGGACGGTTTCTAAAGCAGTGGTGTCCAGTCCTAAGGAGGTACAGCCACAGCTTTTAGATGCATCCCTTCTCTAACACACCTGGACCAAATAAATGTCTTGCTACCTGGCCTTTGCATAGCTGACTGACTGCTGGAGAAGGATTCATCCATTTGACTCAGGTGTGCTGGAGCAGGGATGCATCTAAAAGCTACAGCATGGTGCATCTCGAGGACCGGACTTCACCATACCTGATCTAAATGCCTGGAAGACTTTGAGTCTCCAGATACTCTCACCTGGTAGAGTGAGGGTAGTCGTAGTCACTCTACCTCAGTCAGGTTCACCTCGGTCTCACCTGTCTGGTGGGTGGAGCTCTTCCTGACCAGCCGGCCTGCGCGAGGGCCGCTCACCATCTGGTACAGGATGAGGTCATCGCTGGAGTCCATGTCAGTGGCCAGCAGCAGGTACTCTTGCAGTCGCACGGCACCACCCTCAGGCACCTCCAACGCCACATTGTTGATGAGGAAGGGCGGGGAGTCGTCCTTTGGCAGGATGTTTATGGGGAACTTGTGGCGAATGCTGTGGTGGCCGTCGCTGATGCGGAAGATGATGTGGTCACGGGTGGAGTCGCTGTCGGAGTGATGGTAGATGACCACGCCCTCCTTCAGGTCCCGCACCTGGAACATGAAGGCCTTCACACCTGGAGGCAGCAAAAATCACATGATCAGGGTCAGCTCTGGTTTCAGCAGAGCAGGATGGAATCGTTCAGGAGGGTATTGGCGGGGATTCAGATGGTAGGTGGAGCTTTCGTTGGTGGGCCAGTGCAGGTCAGGACCAACTTCTGTTTCAAAATTCAATATCTATTCCCTCTTCACAGTGACCCTGCTCACCTGGTTCATCCTGGTTTACTCAGGTACCACTACTATTATTATTATCAATACCGCTACTAATGCTACTATAAATACCATTACTATTACTTAAGAGTAATAGTATTATTACTACTATCATTATTATATTATACCAGAAACTGCATCTGCTGAAGGTTTTCATTTGATTTCTGCTTTTTTTGTAACTGCTCTATAAAAGCTCAAAGCTGATTGGTCGATTTTTATCACAGTTAGAGTCCAGTGTGACTGTTCTGAAGAACCCGACATTGGGTTCACCTCTTTGAGGAACAATGTTTGACCCTCCTGGCCCCCACCTGACCTCCGGAGTCAGCTAGCCTCCTGCGGTGCCAATAAAAAGTATTCAGCCCCTTGGATGTTTTTACCCAGAATGCCCTGAGCTGTAGTCCACTTCCTGCTTTTGGAGCGGTCTCTGGTCCACTTGCAGTTCACACATGCATTCGAACCAAACCAGAGATCATTTCAACTGAACCCAGACAGAGGTTTGGAGGACCAGAGGTCAGAGGTCGATTAGCGTTCACACCTCACCAACCGAACCGGAGTTTCTAAGCAGACAGGCTGGAGTCGGATCGAAGCGGACTGAACAGGAGTGAAAAATGCAGTCACAGCAGTCAGGAATCCTGAGGAACCAGTGATTGGACCTTCCAGAAACGGAACCAGGCAACTACAACACTCAGCTGATCTGTGTCCAGTCGTGAGACGACCCGCGCCAGTTGACTGGACCTCTGCTGAGTTAGGTCAGTCCCTTTAAAGGGGGTGAATATTTCTATAACCACTTTTTAAATGTTAAATATTTTGTTCATTATTTGGTAGAAATCAGTTTTCATTTCGACATTACATTGGGGCGTTGTCATTTTTGAAAATAAAAAGCCAAATTTTGTTGATCCTGATTAGTTTATAAAATAAGACACATAGAGGGGTGAATACTTTTTACAGACATTGGTTGGAGCCACATCTGCAGCAGTTGATAAGTTATGCTGAGGTGCTGCTGCAGTGAAACCCGTTTGGGTCGGTTCTCCATCTCCTGCTGCTCTCAACATGAGAAACTTGTTTGTCCTACATGAAGGAAGCGTCTCCATCTGTCAGACGCCACCGGCCAACATGGACCGCTTCCAGTCACAACTCCACACTTTGATTCAATTACCGTCCCGGCGCCACCCAACTGGACCGCGCCTTTCAGTCGGCGCCTGGAGGCACGCGAGCCGGGCCAACTCGTGGCGTCCTTCCCGAGGACGGGGACTTCCTGCCGAGGATGGGGACTTCCTGCCGTCCTCTGCCAGGCGGACAGAAGGCCAAGGTCAGCAGACAGCTTGAGGGACGCGCTGGCCCGGCCCGGACCTCGTTAGCGAGAGGACCGGGGGGAACCGGGCCGCCGTCCGGGACCGGGTCCACCAGACACAGACTGTTCAGTAATTGGGCCCAAAGGTGGTTCTGGGCAGCCGGCCCAATCCGGCAGAGACGGGACGGGCCGCAGAGACCGCAAGGCAGGCAGCCGGCCATTTGACTGGAGGCGCTGACTGGACCGCCTGGCAACCGGACTGGGCCGGACCAGTGATCTGTGGGTTGGACTGCTCCTCAGAGACCCAACATCTCCTGCTGCATTCTTCTGCAGCTCCAGCAGAACCCTGGCTTCCAGCGCTGGGCAGCAGAGGAAGAGGATTCTGCTGGATCCAGCAGAACCGTCCGGGTTCCACATCCCAATCTGGGCCAGACTTTGTTTCTTCTCAGGCCTCCAGCAGAACGACGACCCACACCGACTGGACCAGAACCAGAACCGGTTCTGTGTATCTGGACTGACAGCAGCATATGTCTCATCTCCCTGCATGTGTTTCCTAATTAGGTGTAAAATCGGTCAAGGCCACTTTGCCCACGGCGACCTATGACCCCGCCCCCGCCCTCCCAGCACACTGCCGCCGTTCGGATGGAGGAGCAGATTGGAGGCGCTGATGGCTTTCATGGCACCGTGCACACGGAGCAGATGCACCTCACACACACACACACACACACAAACACACACACACAGAGAAACACACAAACAGAGAAACACACACACAGAGAAACACACAAACAGAGAAACACACACACAGAGAAACACACACACAGAGAAACACACACGCATGTTTGCTGTCTTTGTGGGGACTTTCCATTGACTTCCATTCATTTCGAACCAAAACTCATTTCACACCGTAGTCCTAAATCTGACCACGGCTGGTTAAACTGAACATCACTTCATTGAATCTGTTTTCAAACCTGTGACCCAGCGTAACCTTTGACCTCTCCTGAGACAGAGACCCCGATCCAAGCCCGTCAGTTTCTGACCAGATTCTGATTGAGCTTAATTCGATCAGAAGATCCGGATTGGTGCGTTTTCCTGGTTACGTCCATCTAAACGTGCCTGCTGAGATGTTAAAGGAGTTCTGGTTCTGATGTCTGGACTGTGATTCTGGGTCAGAACGTTTAACATTCAAACTTCACATCTAGAAGGAAAAGCATAATAATAATGGAGGGGGGGCTCTTCCCAGGTAACTGTCTAATTGACCTCTGATCCCTCACCTCTGACGCTGAGGCGCCCGTGCACCGGTCCATCCACAGCCACCAGGTGAACGGCGTTGATGTCGTCCTTGTCCACGACCTGCAGCTCCTCCCAGGTGATTGGTCGGGACTGACCCTCCAGCAGGTCCAGACCTGAGGCGTTCAATGGCCGTCAGAAATCTTAGCCTGTTTATTGATGCTGGCAATAAAAAGCAAATGTACCTATGTTCCAGGAGACTCTAGGTGCGTTTGTTTCTGACATCCTGATGGACAGGTGGACCAGGATGGACGAGCTGCTCGTAAAGAACCCATCTAGTGCCTGGAACTCCACCTGAAGAAGACACAGAGGTGTGAACCGGTTCTTCTGGGTCAGAACCAGAGCCCTGTTGACTGACCAGTGATGTCTGGATCTGGACGGTACCTCCAGGCTCCGGCGGAGGCTCTGACTGTTGTTGGGGGGCTGGTAGGCAACCTTCATGTCATGCAGGTCCAACCAGGTGAAGGACCCGACCGGCCTGGTGTGGTCCTCCAGGTGTGTGATGTACCCCTCTGCAGGGGGCGCTGTGACGTTAAACACCAGCCGGTCCTGCGGCGTCTCGGGGTCGGTGGCGTCCAGCGTGGTGGTGCTGAGCGGAGTGAGGATGAACTGGTCCACCTCCAGGATTGAAGAGGCCATAAAGCCGGGACTGGGGGGCTGGTTCTGCACCGCGCCTTGGATCAGAACCGGCAGCCACAGCGCCTGTGACTGAGAGAAGCAGAAGATGTCATGTTAAAATGAACACGACATCCAGAAGCATGTGGAAATCAGCATGATGCATGGATGGGACTGTATGTGTGTCAGGAATGATGGGAACACATATGGTGCTGTGTCAGGTATTGATGAGAGTGACGGAAGAATGTTTAGATCCATTAGCTGGGTTGGCGCTGCCAATAAACACGCCTTCACCAGCCAACCGGGAACACACCACACCACCACGTTTCCCTCCAAACCGCCTGCTTCCTGCCGTACCTCCAGCAGCTCCCGAGTTGCCTGCTCCCTCAGCTCCACCCGGATTGGGATGTAGTCTGTGTCAGGGGACGGAGGACTGAGGTGTTGGTACCTCAAACCGGAGCTCAGGAAGTTCTGGCAGCTGGTTTTAAGGAACTGGACCTCGGTGGTGTGGTGGAGACACGGTTTGTTTCCAGGACAGACTTCCTCCACCTGCCGGCCTGGAGGAGAGGAGATGGTTCTGTTGGGCTCAGATGAAAACCAGATGAAGGTCATAGCTCAGGTCTGATCAGGTGTTCTGAACCTCTCCGGAGACCTGAGTTGTCCTGGTTGACCAGCCGGCCGATCGTTGGGAACTTGGTTTCTGCGGTCATCAGCCTGACGGTGCAGACCAGGTCCTCTTGGGTCTTGATACTCAGCACGGTGCTGTTGAGGGCGTTGGACAATCCAAAGAACCAAGGAACCACCAAAGGACTGCTGCCCAACTCCACCACATTGGACCCTCCATCCACCACCTTGACCCTGAGCACCACTTTCTCCACCTGCATGAGTAAAGCTGTGAACCTAAGGAAGAAAACCTTACAGTCTGGGTTCTGGTACCACAAACAGAGAAAAAGCAAGGTGGTCCAATAAGACCAGAGCAGGTTCTAGTTCCAGAAACATCAGAAAATTCTGGTTCTGTTGGGTGTGGCCCATCTCAGTGTGTGTTCCTACCGATACACTCGGAGCAGCACTGAGTCCTCGTCTAGCAAAGGACTCCCATTGTGAACGTATCTGACCTCATCCTTCAGGAAACTGCAGTCAAACATCTGTGGAGCAAAAACCCAGTAAGTCCACAGGCCCAGTCCCAGTCACCTGACCTGCTACAGTCACTCTCACCTGTGGAGTCAACTTCCCCACCCATTGCGTCACTGGCTCATTCAGTACCACCTCAACCTTGCAGTTGGAGCTTGGATCCACTTGGATCTCCAGGTCCGACTCAGTGATGGACACCGAGCGACCTCGGAGGACCTGCACACCAGCGTTCACCTTCACCATGAAGTGGGAGCTGCTAGCCGAAACCAGGAGGAGCAACAGGACCAGAACCGCTCCGACGGAGGCCATGATGGGTCCCTGAATGTCTTGTTTACCGGTTTAGCTGAGGAACTTCAGAGCTTCATGGCCGCCACCGTCAGCGAGTCTGTCTGCAGCCTGGAGGAAAACATGAGGAAACATCTCAGTTCTGACTCATTCACAAACTCCACAACTGAGGAAACATGAGTCAAGGAATGGGACAAGAGGAACAACTGAGGGAAAGCGAGTCACGGCTACAGCTGTTGGGGCAGAAGTCTGACCTGGATGTTCAACACAGTTGCATGTTTTAGTTAAATGTAGCCTGACCTTTGACCTGTGAGTCACATGGATCCTGAGTTGGTTCTCTATAACAGGCAGATCCCCGAGGCTCTGACCCAGCAGGCAAGTTAATTCAGATCAGCTTTACAGAAATATTCCCAACAACATCTGATAGCAACCCTTATCATTAGAGATGATCCCAGCCACATTATGGTACTACCTCTAACCAACAGCCTGGTTGCAGTGACTGGTGAACTGATCTCAGCTGGAGATCAGCTCTCCTTCTAAATCTTCTAAACATCTTGGCTGAAGGACTGAACCGGGATCAGGTGTTGATCCCTGTGCAGGTTTACGTCTGCTTTAATCACGGATGTTCTACTGTTTAATCAAACTGTCTTCTTCTTCTTCTCTTCATATTAATGCTGCGTTCAGTCATCTGTGCTCAGGGAGTTAACCTTTTACCTCCTGAGAGCATGTTTCGATAATCTAGCTGTTCTGAAGTCAGTTTGCAGCTGAATCCTGCAGTGAAACGTTCCTTGGTGATTCCCAGATCAACAAACAAAGCTGACAAACTCGGTCTGACGGTTTCAGATTCAAAGAACCAGGAGAAGATCAAGTTTGAGGAAAAAGCTAAACAAACCTGAAGCTGCTGCTATTGTTCACCTCCGTCTCTTCAGAATGAAGCACAGATCTTCAGCAGCTCCACGGCTCGCTGCGACCTCCACACATCTGGTTTCAGCACACCGAGGCAGAGAAAGGAGCGCTGTGGCCAAGAGAGAGAGGAAAGGGGGGCAGGAAGTTCAGGGTTTCACAGCCTCGTCTCTCCGACCGCCTGGGAGGCAAACTCATGACTCGGGTCCCTCAGAGGGACGAGTCCTGACCTGCACTGAGACAGTGACGCCCTCATCTGGCAGCTGAACTACTACCAGAAAACTACTTCCTAGTATAGCAGTCCTTCAGCAGCAAATAAACTGGACAAGAAAACTACTGCAGCAAATATACTGGACCAGAAAACTACGTGTAACAGGTCGCACCAATAGGTGACGCTCTCTCCACAGCCTGAGAGTCCATAAAAGGGAAGCTGGAAGGTGGAAGCCAGGTGTTCATTTCCTGTGTGTGTGTCCAGGTGTGTGTTGGGCCCACGCTGTTTGCTGGCTGTGGTAGGTTGGAGGAAAACTGTTTTAAAGTGATTCTCTTAAGTAAGTTGTGCTGATGTGGTGATTTTATACAAGGCTGCATTGTTAATGGTGTTCCGGTGGCAGCTTTACCTGATTGTTCGATGATTTTATACATTTGTCTCTTTTAATCAGATTGAATTGTATGTTTTTTATATTGTTTTTATTTAGTAGGGCTACACCAAGGTTGATCTCAGAGTGTTGATTTATGCAATGCAGGTAGGCAGTCTGTTTAATGTGTTTTATATTGATTTGATTAAAATGATTTAATAAGCATTTAGTAATTTTTGTGTTTTAGTTTTTACAGTTTTAGCACTGCGTCCTGCTGTCCTTTTAGAGTTTGGTTTTCTTTTTTGTTAGTAGTACTTTTGAGGGCGGGCAACAACCTTTCATTTATTTAGTTTGTTTTTGGGTCACTTCCCTGAATATTTATATCCGATGTCACTGTTAATCTTAAATATCTGAGACCCGGTCCTGTTGGTGTGATCTCCAGTTTAAATTGCATGTGATCATGTTTGCAGTGAATCTAGAGCATCTTCAGTTTGCAGTGAGCATTGCGGTGGTTTATGCGGGTTTGTCCGCCTGAAGTGGTTAAATTCAGGTCAAACATTATTGGGTCGAAAACGAATGGATAAAGTTAGCGGGAATCCTCTGATGTGTGTAACAATAAATATTGTTAATAATTAACTTCATTCTGGTTGTTGTTTATTGCCCTTCGGCTTGACGGAACTGTAACATACCGCAGCAAATATACTGGAAATATCTATGGGGTGGCAAGAGGGGGCAAGGATTTTTCAGAGGTGGCAGCATATGCCAGTGTGTGTGTGTGTGTGTGTATATATATATATATATATATAATAAACGTACACATTTATATAAACTAAATGTGTAAACTACACACTTAGTTTACACAGACCTATCACTGGACTTAATTTACTTGTTCCAAAATATTGTTTTTAACTTGCATTGTTTCAAAATGAGCTTCATGTAGCACTGAGGATTAAATATAATTTGTTAAGGTAGTATATAGTTAATTATTTTTACGTCTTTCATACTGCTGATAATGTATTATCAGCAGTATGATAATGACATGTATTACTGGATTGGACAGCGCCTATTAGTCGCTATGTGATGCTTTGTGTCCAGAAAACCATTCTATTCCAATGCAGGACGAACACAGCGGCGGTTGATTAGCTGATTTAAACTGCTGCTCTACTGATGACTTGCTGGGCAGGTTGTCCTGTTTTAGTGCTAACG
>CAEFZY010076780.1:0-17417 GCA_903066815.1 Brachyrhaphis roseni
ATTTTTTGGAGTATGCGAGAGGTTTTGGTAGTGTGTGAGAGACAAAACGTAAATTTTGTCCTAAACGGCCCCTCATACTATAGACTCCCACATGCTAGAACATACTTTGCGTACTCTGAGTCCATGGACGGTTGATATTTTTAATTGACCGTACTGTACATTCATTTTGTCAAATTCCTTTATTTCCCACAATCTGAATGGAACTTGCAAGTTTTATGAGCTAGTTGGGTGCCTAGCCCTGCTTTTCTCCACCAGGGCAGCCAATGCACACCTGTTAGTCCAGCACAAAGTGGCAGTGTGGTTGCTGTGTGCCGTTGTGACTGGTTGGGCCAAATCAACCTTGTCAGATTGGTGTTTCATACAAAATAGTTGTAAAAATGTACCTTCTAGTGGTCCAGCAGAGAGCTGCTTTCAGCCCACATTGAGCCCAGTTTGAATACAAGTGGACCTCTGTGGAGGTACGCCTGCATATGTGGAGGCCTTAAACCTGTTTTCACCTAACTAGTGGGATTAGCAACTTGCCTTTCCCTTCATATTTATTTAGAACATTCACCAAACTCATAAATGTAATCTGTTGATGTTTGCATTTCTGTTTCTCACTTGTTACTTTTCCTGTTTGTTTCTTTGTGTTTTGGTTCAGCTCCCTCTTTGTTTACTCTGTGTTTTATGTTCCCTTCTCATTTCCTTGATCACTGTTCAGCATTCCCTGGCTCTCTGGTTTGAAACAGCTGCAACACCAAAACCTATGACAAGAAATTTGTTTACTCATTTTATGCTTTTATTGCACTTGCCACTGCAGAAGTTTGTTTTTTCTCCAAATGTAAACCAGCTGTCTGCTTTCCCCAAAGGGAGCCATCGTTGTTTGAATAAGGAAGTGGTGACATGGTGTTGAATTTATCCACTGGTAGAAAATTGTTCTTATTGAATTAATAAAAGATTTGATGCTTTTTAGATTGTCTCAGTTTGGAACATATTTAGCTGTTTCAGTTTACATGCTTGGAGGAGTGATGAGACTCAATGCCTGTGTGTGGATGTTCACATTATAATTTTAATGCAGCTGACATAAGACTCCAGTATGAACAGTCAACGGCCTTGAAGTGACCTCAACATGTAGAACTTGCGTGACCTCAAATGAAACACACACGGTACACGTCAGAGTGTGTTGACATTCTGACATTGTGCAATCTGAACAACAAAAATTCTCACACGCTCAATCAACAGTGTCTGCACACTTCTTTTGCTTCTCAGTTTTATGTTGCTACTTACAACCTCCTCTTCTGAAAAAATGGGATGTTTGACATCCTTCAATGATGTAAAAGTCAGATGAAATGCAGCAACAATAAAATCAACCCCTCCTTTTAAACAAGACAGGATAACATAGTCATAGTCATAATCAATATCATCAGAGATCAAAGCCCAGAGGAAAGGACTGTGGTGCTTAGTGATGGCACTTTCTACGAAGTCATTAGCAAGCAGCTACACATCTCAGCTGTAGAAATCCAGTGAGGCAGACCTGAAGCACAGGAAGAGAACAACCTATCTCATCATACGAGACCTTGGAGTAGTTTTGAAAGATTGAACAATATTTTGAAGAGGAGCAGCAGATTCGGAATGTCAGTGGTGGTTTCAAATTTATTATCGTAAAAAGCCTTTCTAGCAGAAGTGACGTTAGACGTGAAAAGACAGGATTGATTTATATCCTGCTGGATGGCTGAATGTGTGCCAGTTTTTCGCAACTGCCTTTGTTTGGCATCATTCAGTCTGTCATGTTTAGTTTCTAGTTTGACCCAAATGGAGCCGGGACTGGAGGAAGAAAGGTGAAGTTAAAAGTTATTTAAATAATGAAATAAATTAAGGTATTGTATAATGGAAGAAATGCAGAACCTTAAGTACTGAGGCAGGCAAGGAAAATGGCAAAGAAACCAGAAAAACTAAGGAAATGTGATACATCTGCGGCATGAAAAAAGCAAGAAACCAAGGGAAGGAGATTAATTAGTACAATAGGGAGCAGCAGTAAGACTCTAAGGGAAACATAAACCAAGAGGTAAAACTAATACAGATTTAAAATAAATAAATTCAAATTCACAAAGAACAAAACACAAGTAAAAACTAAGAAACTAAACACAATGGAAGGAACTACATTTACGTTTTTTGTGTTGCGGTTGTCCACAACTTTCAAACTTTGCACAACAGATGCGAAACAACTAGATAAACAACAATAACAAAAAGAGAAATGTAAAACTAAACTGGGTCCTAAGGACAGTGACTTTATATTTAGATGACCTTACCCCAACCTAGACTTTTCACCCTAGTATTTGAGCCGCAACAAAAGTCACCAGCAACCGTTGTATGCAAACTCACTGGCTCTTAAAGTTTGAAGATCTGACACAAAAAAAGGGTTTAATTTGGGGGCACAGATTAGGACACTCTCACCTGACACCAGCAACAAACAATAAGCCACAAATTATTCAAGTACTATGCAGCACACATGACTATTAAGAAATATTGTAGAGAAATTAACACTGATATTGCAGCTTTTAAAGTCTAGAAACAATTTGTAATGTTTTTCAGCAACTTCTCTCTGAAAGGTCCTGTTCGCAAAACATCTTTTTCTTTGTCTTACTCTTTTTTTGTCCTATGTATTTTTCTTGTGCTGATGTTTTTATCTTAAGTCTTTATATGATGCATCCCTTCCAGCAAAAACTTGCATAACATTGTCTTCGCCTCAAGCATTTTGTGTGACGCAGTCAGAACTAACAATAACACTATAAACTGTACTCAGCAGGTACAAACAGTCCTGCTGTCTTGTCAGCAATTTATTAATTCACATTTAGTTTTTCTTAAATAATTCTGACAGGGATTATGCAACATGCGCCAATAACTTGCGCTGTCTCTTGTGTTTGATGATCGTCCTGCTTGTTTATTGTATTTCAAGTATGCTGACTGCTTTGGTGACAGATACAGGGTCAAACCAAAGGCAAACACAAGTGTGGAAAAAGAGAGGCGGCGCAATAAACAAAGTCACTGTTGTGTTTATTCATCATGCTACTGATGAAATTGATTAGGAGCTGCCAGTCAATGCCGTGCTGAGTTTTTATTCATCCATCTGGCATTTACGCCGCACAATCAACTAAGCCAAATAAAAGCTTTGTTTAAACCCCTTCTACTAATTTTTTTTCCCTGGCTTCATTTTTCCTGCTTGCATTCTCTCAGTGTCTTTTCTCCAGATCTGGTTGGACACAGCAGGGTAGGAAAGGCATGAACGGAGGGATGAAAGAATGTTACATAAAGTAGGAGGGGATTGAAGGATATATCACGTAAGAAAGGCAACAGTAGAGTGGAGAACAGGGAAAAGTGCGAGAGATTACCATTCCCCTAGTTCTTGCTCATTGAGGGGTAGCTGTGTGGGTGATTTTAAATCCATGCTGTTCTCAGTAACACCGGGATTACAAACTCAGCCGGACCTAATCTATGTGCCTAACATCTGCCTCTGATGACTAAAACACATGCAACCAGAAACATGTATATATCTCACACATGCTCAAAAACAAGCACACAAATGACCGTTAGGTGCAACCAGGCTCATTCAATAGAGACTTTCATCAAAGATGCAACATACCTGAACTGCAAGCCGTTTAAACTTCATCAAAGTCCATGCTTGCTCCTAAGGAAAGTGTGAACATGTAAAAAAATTAAAAAACTTTGCCACTTGTTGTATGACTGTGTGTTGCAACAGTATGGTTATAAATATTTTGCTTTTTCCCATCTTGACACACTTCTTGTGCAATTAGTTGGAGGCTTGTACAGTGAGTGTGGATGGAGGCCATGGCACTACATTCAGGACTTTATTCAAATTAACTAACACTGATAGGAGCAGGACTTCTTTCTAAATGCTGTCAGATTTAACATATTTTCTTCGTTTTCTATGCAATTCTACTCCTTTCTTTCAATACCTATTCCCTGTGGACAAATTTGTTTTGGTTACTTTGTAAGCGTGGGTTGCTACCAACAACAGGTGTGGATTTAAGGTCAATAAGCTACTTGAAAATGTATTTACAGAGAAAAAAATTGACATGTCCAATACTTAGTATTTTTTCCCCCTGCTGTACATGTGAGAAGATGCAAGGTCACATCCAAACTCAGCCTTCAACCAGGAAGCTGTGTACTGGCCCAATCCCTTCACAGCCCTCCCCTTGCTGTTCAGAGAGATTATCACTAAGGCAATCCGCTGGCATATGCCTGCAAAATTGCAATGTGAGAAACAGCAAAGTTAACCGTGCACTTCATGTCCACTATTGTATTTTCTTACAAGATGAAAGCTGATAAATACTTTTGGATTACGCCAAATGTACAAAACATTAGGAATCAGTCATTGCTTCAAACATGGATACATTTATTTGATTCATTGTTTATTTATATCTATTTTATACCGATGCAGAATTTCTGCAAGTCAAACAAAACCAAGGAAATAAACGCTGAATTCCATCTTCCTACACTTCTTTATTCTACCCTCATTAGGTCTTGGCTTGAGCTCTTATGTGCTGATTTGACAACGTCCTTGTACTAACAGTACTTCATTTCAATGCTTTGCCAATTTGGTCCAAAGCTGTAAACAAAGGCCTCCTTAAACAGAGGTGAGACAGAATGATAGATCAACATGCTCCAGAGAAATCTGGCAGCATCATGGGCCCCAGTGCTCAGCTCGTTATCTCCTTTGGCTGCAAGAAATGGGTACACTGTCACCCTTGAGATTGCTGAGATCTGATTTTATTAAGAAGAAGGCCTGCTTTATGTTGTGCTTTGATCATCAGGGCTTTTTATACTCGCCAGCAGAATGTGCATCAAGATATGCTGAAGTTGCTGTGATTTTTATTAGGCTCTTGTTGGACTGAGGGAGCATAAAAGGCCTTTTGTAGAAACCCTTTTCGTCCAAGTGATGAGTCAAATGTTAGAATAACCTTAGCACACTTGAAGTGTGTGAAAAAAAAAAAAACAGTCTTAGTGTCCCACAGCCTTAGAGAAAAAAATAATATAAATTGTGCTATCACACTTACATTCTTTATATTTGTTGAGCATCATACAAACTTAAAACATCCCTCGCTAGGTTTTATCTATTTGCCATGTTCTGTGTTGTGACTTCAAAATGGTAATCTAATGACATAAATTCAAAATCCAGATTACATCAAAATCTCTTTATGTGTTCTTTGGATCAAGACCCAATTCCACAAAATTCCCTGCAATATTTTTGTTCTGTGCAAAAGTGATGAACTGACTTACAAGCCATTCAAATGAGAGTCTTAATAATTTATTTAAAATGGTCACACAATACAAAATCAGCTATGCAGTTTGGTTTATTTGTGATTACCATGGTGATCACTGTGCTATTGATTTTGGGCCTGTAAGGATGTGGTGTCTTTTTTCTGTACTGTGAAATTATCATACAACAGAAAATATATTGTTAACAAGAATTAATTAATTTTTTTTTGTCTACAGAGGTTCAAAGTCAAACATAGAAACTCAAACATAAACATAGATTCTCACTGACATTTGTTGAAATTGGCAAGTTGTACTTTGATCAGATTATTTTGTTTTAGTTATCTCCAACCTTCAGGTGTAGTGCTAGCTTCATATGTGATGATTCCTGTTGGCAAAATTTGTCAAATTAATTTGGAATGGTTGGTTTAGGAACCTGAAATTTGCTACTCCCCAGAAGAACAAGGTCCAGAGTCCTTCTGGAGAATATTTTAGGGTCAGACAAGGCAAAGGCTGAGCTGTTTGGTTGGAGCGCCTAGAAGTACATTTGGAAGGATCTACAGCTGCACTATCTATCAAGCACGGTGGCATGCTATGTGTCTGTTTATAACCATTGAAACTGGTTCATTGTGCATTTGAGGTGACATTTGTCACCTCAAATCAAAATCTAGATATATGGACAAAGTTATGTGCAACAACAGAAAAACGATTATAGACGAAAATGTATTTTGAAGTGAAATAGTCTAAACTTCAACCCTGTTGAAAACTTGTGCACTGTTCTCAAAACCTAGATCTGACAGTTAACATACTGTTTTTAATTAATTTTGTCAGTTTTACAAAAATTGACGCAAATGTCAGAATGTTATCATTGCTCTACAACTTGCTGGAGACATTTAATCAGACAATAGTGGTAATGGTATGTATGGACAATATTCTTGTACATCAGAATTACAGACATGGTTCAACATGCCACAGTATTCCTAAAAAATAATAAAAGTTTCTAATCTCTATTTTGGCCTAGCTGGTTTCCTTTCCTTGTCTTGAAATTCCCCTCCCCAGACATTGTTCTGGCTGCAACATCTGGCAGATCCACCAAATCTCTATGTGGAACAATGACTCGAAACAAAGAAACACTGTGCCATCAATATTAATAAACCATATTTTCCTGTAGGTCACCACACACAGAATGTGTCCATATGGAGCAGCTGTGTTCCAGTTTTTTTTCTTTGGAGAGGATGGTGTTGATACACAGTTTTGTCCTAATGTTTCTATATTCCTTTTTTTTTTTTTACAATGTGTGATTTCACTGTTATATAATAGGTCAGTGCCATTATTGTAAGAGTTCATCTCATCGGGAAAACACACACCCACAGACCCACCCCCACGCACCCGCACACACACACACACACACAAAAAAAATATGGATTGCGAAACTACTCACACTCTGGGATTTCCTACATTACAACCACAATAAACAATGTATTTTCTCAAGATTTTTGTGACAGACCAACACAATGTAGGCTATTGCACATGTAAAGTGACAAGGAAAGGATATATGGTTTCAGTATCAGAACATAATGCCTAAAGTCAAAACTACCTTACACTGCAATTACAGTTGCAAGACCATTGGGGAAATTGCTCCTAGCTTCATGGGTGTAGAGACTGAAATGTTTGCCCATTTCTCTTTCTGGAATAGATTGAGCTCAGTCAGACTTTGTGTAGTTGTCTTTGTTCAAATTCACAATTAGCTTTAGGCTTTGGTCTTCATAATGCCATTTATTGATTGAGGTTATATATCAATGCTCTGAAGCCTTTACAGAGTAACTGCATTTATACAGATTGAACTACATACAACTGTCCAGGGTGTACCTTGCCTCTCATGATGGATGGATTAAACTACCCTAAATTGGAATGTGCTTACTTTGACTTCCACAGACAAGATCGCCCTGAATTTTATTTAGGGGTATCAAACTAAATGAAAACTTTTAAATGCTCCCTTCTTTAGATTTTATAAGAAGAATAAAGATATATGTATCAAGTTCCTTCCACTTCAAATTTATGCACTACCCTAATAAAATCCAACTTTGCACTTATGGCAGGACAATATCTTTAACTTTAATGGAAATGGATACTTTTGCAAAGTAATGTAGCTATATAGATCCAGACATCTGCGAGGCCAGCAGAGTATTGCCAGGGAAGTGGAGTTTCAATTAGCAAACTTTCGTTTCTTTTACCTCCTCCCATGGCATTGATTTTTTTTTTCCCTCAGATGTGCGATATTGTTATGAGCCCAAGAGCCCAAAACTGAATGTGTTTCCATATAAAATGCATCTACATGAGAGAACAGGCTGCTCCGACTGACCTCGCAACAGGGAGATGTCTGTCTCCTGGCCATCACATCAGACCCTGCTGAACCCATCAGCTTTTCTTTAAAGGCTGTCTCTAATCTCCGCTTGCTGACTTTTAAGGGCATCCAGCTGCAGACCAGCAGCAAGGGGTTAAACATGGGAGTGATGGCACTGGCCCCAATGTGTCACAACTGACAGATAATTGATAACTTATGAATCCAGAGAGCCTGACTGCACTGTTGCCCCCAGTCTCCCACCCCTTTCAGTCACCCATGTTAAGCATGAATGGGATTAAACTGCCACCTCCACTTGCTGTGACTCTGCTGCTCACAAATACTCCAGAGTCCAGAAACGTGCGCGCACTGTTCAAGCATTCATCCGATTGATAAATTACACAGTTGTGTTTACAACTCATATAATCTATATACCAACATGTGATTTAACGTTTCTGTTATTTATTTCACGTCTAAAATTAGATTTTGAGAAACATACAGAAAGCGGGAACATGTCTGATTTAATCTTTTTTACTTTCAAAATGTCCTCCCCGTTCACCCCGGTGGAAAAAGGGGGGGGAAAGAAAAAGAAAAGATTACGCGAAGTCACAGCGTGATCATTGGATTTCCCGAACCGACCAGACTCTGTGTGCTTACAGTCGGAGCACCTCCGAGCAATTGTGCCGAGATCAAAGGCAGATTCTGGGAGGTCACGCCGGGATAGAGTTGGGATAAAATACAGCGGGGCAAAAATGGAAAATATTTTTATTTGCACGCAGAGTAGGGGATGAAGGAGAAAGAGAGAGGGGGGGGGGGGGAGAGGCGAGCCTTCGCTCCATCCTCACTCTGTGGATGTCTCCACATCATCATCATCACCATCATCAGTGTCTCACCGGGGGCTGCTACTGTGTGACATTTCGCTACGTTCAGCTCCAGTTGCGTCGTTTAAGCTGCATGGTCCTGTACATGGACAGGACGTCACACATCGCTAAAGAAGATAAACTAAGCTGCACGTTGAACACAGAAATATACCCAGCCATTTGACCGCTTACAAGGAAATCGCTCGCTTTTCCATTTTTATTTACCCTTTTTTTTATTTGTCTGTCAGCACACGCAGACGACGGAGACTTACAAATGCCAACCAGCAAGCCAGGTAAGGCGTCACATTAAGAGTTCAGAAACAAGCGCCGTGTTCTTAGAAAATTATTTCCTGAAAGAGAAATATGTCCCATTCCTTTCTCCCGGCAGGAGGTGTGGCACCGTGGCCGTGTGTCGTTTGTTGTGGGACGTGGACCGGTCACTTTGCTTCTGAAGATGTGAGGGAAAAAAGGAAACCAAGAGTCCGTGCAACTTCATACGTCACACGTGATCACCACAGCAACTAATTGTCGCCTTTAAGTAGCGGACTTTACCTGCGCTCTCGTGGAACTTGGGGAAGGGTGCGCTCCATGTTTCATCTAGGACACACCGGTACCGACGGTGCCGACTGGACGTTGAAATAATAATAAAAATACACTTATAATAACAAAAAGAGAGAGAGAAAAAAAAACATCAACATTTTAGCGGGGGACTTGAGGCGGGCAGCTTCGCGCTGTGGACCGAGTGATGCCGGACACGTTGATGCTTCTGAAGAACCGGACAGAGCCACGGCTGGGGCAGCTGGAGCGCAGCCTGCCCGCGGAGGGGACCGCTCGCCCTGCCTGGGTCATTGCTATCCTGGCCAGTGTCTTGATCTTCACCACGGTGGTTGATGTGCTAGGAAACCTGCTGGTCATCATCTCGGTGTTCAGGAACCGCAAGCTGAGGAACGCAGGTAAGGTGTTGTTGTTTTTTTTCCTTTTTTTTTTCTTCTTCTTCCAGACTATTCAGCAGAGGTCACACAAAGATGATCTGGATGATGAGTTAACACAGCTACAATAATTTTAGAGAAACTGTCTTTCAGCATCTGAAACTTTTACCTAAAGTGCCAACAGAAGGTATCCACAACCCTTCACTTCTAAAATAGATTTAGGTTTTGTTTTCTTCTTAAAGTCTACACAAAATAGATAAAATTGTTAAGAGAAAATGTCTTAGATTTTTCTTTATAAATGTATATCAATACAAACCTTGAAACATAACAGGTACTCATACATTCACCTGTTTTTGCTATCCGACTCAAAATTGAGATCAGGTTTCTCCGACTTCCACCAATCATCCTTCAGATGCTTCTGCAACTTGAATGCAATCCACCTGTGGCAAATTCAGTTGACTGAACATGATTTGGATTGGAAAACAAGGTCTCACGGTTGACGGAGCACATCAAAGAAGCAACCAAGCAATGAAGTTAAATGTATGTCTCAGGGCACAAATCTGGATAAGTATGTAAAAATACTTTTTCACAACTAACCATAGCCAAAATCGCCCTGGTATCCACTGCTTGGAAATGAAAAAAGTTTGGAATCACAAGGACTCCATTTGGAGTTTTGCTATATGTCTGAACTGGGGTTCATTGGTTAGGTAGGTGAGCGCTAGGGCAGAGTCATAGTATTGGTGGAGATAGAAGCATCATTTTACCTTTGCAGTTAGTATTTGATTGTTCAACATTAGTACCCATCGTTTCAGTTTTAATTAAAATTGTGCACTGTAATAAACATTATATTAATGCATGTAGCATTGCCATTGCTATGTAGATTTATTCCCTAATTATGAATATGAGAGAAAAATGTCACTACGTAAACATTAACTTCATGTTATGTGACTACTTAGTAATTCAAGGTTAATTCTGATATTTAAATATTACTCAGTTGTAAAATTTGTATTATCATTAGTTGCTCAATCTCCACATGTAATTACAAGCTATTTTTTCTTGATCACTAAATTTCAACACTGTTTATAACAACATAGGGAGTAATGGGATCACTACCCTATTGTTGTTGCTATCTACTTAACCAAGGTATAATAGGAAGTGCTGATATTTTTCTTACCGTCAAGGAGATTACAATAAACTAAAATCCTATGCAGCCTGATTGGAAAGTGTGTCTGTCTGTAAGTCTGTAAATGCCAGCATGCACAGATGACTTTAACCTCCAGGAGTTGACAACATTATCCAAAGCTCCAAAGGATTCCTTTTTTCCTGACAGGCTCATGAACTGGGCACATGGTGCTGATGTAGTAGAATTCACACTACATTACGAGTTGCTGTATTGAGCCTACTACAAACTTCAGCTTCCCCTGCATTCCTTTTTCTTCATATGCACTATTTTATGATTAACATCTGTGCACCTGGGCAACAATAAATCACAATTCATTCTTGGAAAAGCTAAATATAATAGTGGAGATGCACATACTTTGCAAACGTGTTGACAGCAATTTTAGATTATTCTGATTCCTCATTAATAATCAAATTTCCCTCACACACTGTGTGATGTTGTCTCTGCTCAGAATATAATAATGATAAAATTATTGGACAACCTTATACGTTTATAATAAAACAGTAATAAGAGCAAAAAGATTTTCTTGCTGAACAGCTCTTAGCCTTCCTGTACTACTGAAAATCTACAAAGTCCAGTTAAATCCTCCTGATCAAAATACATTAAAATGTCTAATTCGATATTTGACAGCAAATAAACCACATATTGCCATTACCGTATGTGTGAAATTATTAAATTGTTCATTTATTTATTATACAGATGCACTTTATGTTGGTATTATTATTTATATTAGAGACATCTCACAATGTGTGAAGGAGATTCGAGTCTAGCTGCATACTGCTGGAGTTAATCAAGATTTAGCTTATTATGTTTTCTCTTTATTATTAGAAAAGTTCCTGTTGGATTCTGTAAGAAATAAGTTCCACATTGAATAGTGTCGTCAGTTTGACTTGCGGGTGGGTTGACTGATTGGAAAAAGACAGAATTGTTTTAGTTTTCAGAAAATTGTTCATTTCTGGTCACAAGAAAATATCTGAGTCTCACTCTATATAATGGCCTTGATAAACTGACATTTATACTTGACTTCATGCAGCTATACAACATCACAAAGCTTAGAAAGTGCAACTCTGAGTGCATATAAGCTTAAGGAAAAAATAGGCTTTAGTAAATATATGCATTTCCCTTATTAGTGGAATCTTTGCATTTCAGACTGTTTTATTAAGTCTTGCATAATTATAATGGGTTACAGCCTAATAATGTTCTGTCGCAAGTATTTCAGCCAAAGTAGCAGATGTTAAATAAAGATGCCTGGTACAAAGGTGAGACCTAAAACTTGTCAACACCAATATTTTCTGAAACCCAGTGTGCTGACTGACCAGATTTTGGTTTATCGAGCAACAATTAAGGGTTCCTGTGATATGCATGTATTTGCATATCCCACAAATCAGCAACTATTTTATATCAAGTAGGATGCAACAGGGATTCTTGCTTCACCTCATGCATGTTAAAGCAGGTACAACCTTTTATTTGAAGATGTAATAAGTTCTGTCTTTGTATTTGCTCACATGAGAGAACATTTTGTTT
This sequence comes from Brachyrhaphis roseni, assembly GCA_903066815.1. Classification (NCBI taxonomy): domain Eukaryota; kingdom Metazoa; phylum Chordata; class Actinopteri; order Cyprinodontiformes; family Poeciliidae; genus Brachyrhaphis; species Brachyrhaphis roseni. The sequence continues at coordinate 12,088 of CAEFZY010076780.1, forward strand.
GAGCTTGTTTTCCTTCAATCAGATAAGCACAACCATCGCTGGAGCATTTCAATGTAACCATTACTCCCACATTGAGTAATGCAGCTATACAACATCACAAGTTGTATAGCTGCAACTTGTGATGCAGCTATACATGCATGCATAAAGAAAAGCATGCATTTTCTTTATGCATGCTTTTCTTTAAGCATGCATAAAGAAAATCTCCAGTATAGGTATGCTAGATGGAATTTATAGCTCTGAATTACCTTGACAAAAGAGGCTTCAGTATTAGAAGCTTTGCGAAAAAGTTTTTAAAAAAATGATGTGTCAAAAGCTCACTTAGCTGTTAGATGGGATTTTATTTGAGAAGCTTGACCAACAGAGCCTCTGTTTTTTCCTCCTGTGTTTTCAAACATTTTTTTTTGTCCTCTTCAATCGAGTGCTGTAACCAATTAAACATCAACGGCAGTGTGTAAATCTCACACAGACCTTTAAGAGGAAACGCTCCTGGCTTTGCATGTTTGAAGAACGTAGGATCCTGTTGTGGCTTCTGCTGAATTAGAACAACTACAATGCCAATGGGCTAAACAACACATTTTGCTGCCTTGGACATAAACTCGCTTTAATCTCTCCTTCCTGGAAGACTTGCTTCTGTTTAATTGCGCGACTTCACTTCAATTTCCCTTTATTTTCCTGCCTTAAAAAAATGCTTCTGTTTCGCTTTTTCTTCATATATCTCCTAAGTGAGAGCATAACTGAAATAAATGTGCTTGAGTTTTAGGCTCTGACAGTACATTTCCGCCTTAAAGCTGGTCTCTCTCAACCCAAACAGTCCACTCAGCAGTTCTGTAACTGAACCCACAGAAGTCATAGGATGAGATGACTGCTATGGACTGAAACAACCCACTTAAACAAATATAAAGAGGAAGCGTCTGACGAGAGCGCATTAAGAGTCACAGTTAGATCTGAGGCTGCTGTGTGATTACGCACCACTGAGCAAGAGGAGCAAGCCTACCGCACAGTACAGCATCATAACAGACACACGGTTGGCGATTGATGAGTGGCCTTGCTGCTTTTTCACCTACCTGCTCTGATTGTACGTACCGCCCCTATAGTAAATTGTATAATACTGACTCATTGTCAAGACGTCTGGGTATACTATAAATATTGGAACAAATATTGCCTTTGAAATGTGTTATTTGAAACAAAATCCACTCAAAAGCACTTTAAACATAAACATTTCTGTGTTTGTGCAAAAAGGTACAGCGTAGGGAGAGTTATCTACAAATGTTTTTTTTTGTTTGTTTGTTTAGTTTTTTGTATTGCACTCTGTTGTACAAATTTGTGAATGAACATGTGAAAAGCTGAGTGTACGCTTGTGTTGGACACGGTCTTTTGTCCCCAGAGATTTGTCTTTGAAGATGCTTGGGTGTTGCAAACCTCAAAGAGAGTTAGACTTTTTCTGAACCATTCTTCAAAGAGACTTTATTTACATCATGCACACACCTACCTCTCTTTTCTTCTTTCTCCCCCTTCATTCTTCATTGCTACTTTTCTCATCCTGTGCAAACATAATACTTGAAGTATTCCTTATTTAACACTGGCATAAAAAAGTCCCTCCGCTCATATGTTCCCTCGCTTACTTTCCATCTTCCGTGCCTCTGTCCATGGTGCTGAAACCTTGAGCGTCAGTCTTTCCATCAGTCTCTGTGGTGCTGAAACACTCAAACCATAAATATGTCTTTTTTCATGTAATTGTCTGTTTGTATACTTGTGTAGACCTGATCAGTAACATAACTACTATTCTTAATATTTCAGGATAATTTGGAAGTCACACACTTGCGCTAATATAAAAGCTTTAAAAATAGTAAGGCAGCAGAAATTTCCAAAATTCTTAGAGTCAAAATTACTTTTTGTTTTCCATTCACAAACCATAATGTGGCTTTAAATTGAGTCAGGATTCAAGTACGTATCGACCATCTGAGCCCAGTTTGCTCATGGAAGGCTCCTTAAATGAGTGTCTGAATTGACTACTGGCACACAAAATAAGACACGCTGTGTCTAGGGAGGCCATTTGATAAATCATGTCATGTATTGTTAGCTTTTCTTTAGGTAGCCCTGCACAAAAAAGCAGATGCATAATTATTTGGCACAAGGATCTTCTGTGTTGCTGCGACTCTAAAGAGTTGCAAAGGAGATGGCATAGAGTCAAAAACTACAGGCAGGGTCCAAGAAAATAAAAACACCGGTGAGAAAACTGGGCACAGAAAGACCTTGTATCTTTCATGGCAGCTCTATGTTAAGTGAAATACCAAGAAATATTTGGACAAGATTATCTGGCACATTCAGCATAATCCTGGCCCACATAACTGAATTGCAATGAATGTTCAGTGATGATGTGAATGTAATGACTCTTAAGTGTTAGGGATTTACATTTATGGAGCTCTGTGTGTAGCTAAAAAGTGAATGAAAAAGCAACTTCCCAGACATATGAGCAGTGGCTGTTTTTGATATAGACATTGTGGCTCCCTGCTCAGGGCGACATTATATTAGGATGTGGCACAAGGACCCTAAAAAGAAAAAAAAGAGAAAAAAGTTGTTGTAGTTTTCATTATTACCAGATTACTCAATGGGAATATTACACTGTGATGTTATGTTGGAAGCATTGCAAGAAAATATGGCCATACACTTTTGCTTTTGGATGATAAATTAAAGGGATATTCCTCTCTCTCTTTCTTTAATAGGCTACCTGGAGTGATAATTAAAACCCCTTTTGTTTAAAATATCAAACATAAACCATTTACAATGGTTAGACCTGATCTGTATGATTCTTTAAATAACACTGAACATATCTTGAAAAGCCCAATTCTTTATGTAAAACATAAAATTGGGTCTTTTTTTCCCCAATGGAACCAACTGAGATTGAGAAAAGAGTGAAAATCAAAAAATATAAATCAGTCAAATGTGCTATGAATTCCATTACTCTTTAAAGCGTGCGATCACGCTTTAAAGAGTGACCACACTCTTTAAAGCACAGTTTTGCTTCTAAAGGCTTTTAATCTACATGGAATAAAAAGGTGCAGAAGTCTGGGCTTGTCTAGAGTACCAGTCATGTAACAAATGAAATGCCCTCGAGGTTTGTTAGATAGATCCCCAAAACCATGTGAGAATTTTTAAAGGGAGATAATATTAATTTAAAAAAAGCTATTTCAAATGTCCTTTGAGTGTTGTCCTTGTTTTGTTTTTTTTTTTCATTAGAAGACAACAAACCCTTACCTTGAAAAAAAATGACTAGAATAGAATATTTCTTAAGGAATGACAGAACTATTGCTATTGGGAGATATGAAAGACTTGTATCACTCATGCACAGGAGGACTAAATGTATCTTCAAGAATAAAACTGGACATAGGAAAAAAATAAAACAAGAAAATAATAATAAAATAAATTCTGGAAACGGATATAGCATGCAGCACAGGGGAGTATTTCTTTGAGCTGTGTCAATCTGTTCCAGTAACTCTCTTCCTTTTTCTACAATATGAAATATCCTCTCACATTTGAGTCAATCCAACAGTTAACTCCTATAAAATGTTATATATGTACCTGCTGAGCCCTGTTTGTAAGCTTTGACATGAAGTAAAATAGCTGCACAGTTGAGTTTAAAGTGTGGTCTGCAACCTCAAGCAGGAAAGTCAGTAAGAAACACTTCTGCTGCTTCAACAGCATATAGAGTACCCCATCCTTATGTTTTGGGGATTTTGGATGCCCAGACAAGTTTGAACTGCCAAAAGTGCCATTGTGAATTTGGCATACAGCATATTTAGAGAGCGAAAGGGAGAGCCAGTTTCTCTGTAGCGCTCTTCGTACCATTTCAGTCTGCATCTGAAGTGCTCTGTTTCAGCCAGCAAGCCTCTGGGTTATCTCTTGCTACTCTTAATTTCACCATTGCTCTGTCCCAGCTGTGCATCAGTTGGCTGTTTCTACACTGATAAAACATGACAAAGTGTTTAAATTATAAACACAGCAGAGAAAAAAAATGAGAGAGAGAGAGTATGCACAAGTGCATGGCAGGATACTGCTTTAGAGAAGTAACTCATTCAAAATGTGAAATGTAATGGTTTGAAGAGAGTTCACATTTGGCTAAAGTTACATTTTTCTCTACAAGTATGTTTGATGTCTCTGAAATGTTTTGTGGTTTAACAGTTGGAAAATGCGTGTGCGCATTCCCTTGATTGACAGAGGAATTATTAAAAAACTTTGACAGCGAGACGATTTGTGTAGAGTTTGTAATGGACAGCCTCGTCTTTTCAGTTTATTGGACAGTTCCTAAGGCTGTACTCCACGTCTTTAAATTTTAGGCATTCAGCCGACAGCATTAATCCAGAGCGTCTCCGTAGGAATAAGCATGGGGGATTTCTGTGTCTTGCTCAAAGACATTTTGACAGGACATACAGCTGTTGGCAGACTATATCGAGCTACCCCTCTGAATACTAACACCAGCCCACTGCCCCTGTCTTTACAGATAATTGTTACTAGATGTACGTTAACTGTCAGTCACATCAATGGGCTATTAGCGGCTATTCCACACAGTGATTTAAAGTGAATTAGGGCTGACACATCTACACTACACACAAAGAAGAAAGAAAAAAAAACTCTTGCTGTTGCACATTCATGAGCGATTTGTGTAATAAACGCCAGAGAGAATTAGGCCTGGCTGACCTTCGTCCACCTATTGTATAATTTTTGCAGTAGAACTTTTGACTTGACAAACTGTTCTTCCGTTTAACTTTTACCTCAATAATAAATAGCTTATTCTGAGTTTGATGTTTAATTTAATGATCCAGAAATGTTTCTTCGTATCAAATACATATTTCAAAGTGACAGGAAGGGAAGACGGTTTCAGCACCTTATAAAAGAGTTAATACTTTTTGAACTATTTCATATTTTGTCACATTATAACTGCAAAGTTTAATGCGTTTAACTGGGATTTTTTATGATAGACCAAAGCAAAACATTACCGTATTTTCCGCACTATAAGGCGCACCGCATTATAAGGAGCACCTTCAATGAACGGGCTATTTTAAAACTTTTTCCATATATAGGGCGCGCCGCATTATAAGGCGCACAGTATAGACGCAACAGTAGAGGCTGGGGTTACGTTATGCATCCATTAGATAAAGGGAATGTCAACAAAACAGTCAGATAGATCAGTCAAACTTTATTAATAGATTACAAACCAGCGTTCTGACAACTCCGTAGCGTCACACGATAAAACATACGACAGAAATAAGGCATTACAATTGGAAATAGTAACACAAATAGCAGCTGCATCTAATTAACCGAGCTTAATAGCT
>CAEFZY010076786.1:0-46342 GCA_903066815.1 Brachyrhaphis roseni
AAAAGCTAAGGTATATTACTAAAACTTTGAAAACTCTTTCTGTGTACCGTCTGTATGTAGGCACATGCGGCTTATAGACAGGTGCGGCCTATGTATGTACAAAATGGTTTGTCCTTTACAAATGTGCTGGGTGCAGCTTATAATCAGGTGCGCTCTATAGTCTGGAAAATACGTTAATTATTTCACTAACTCAGCAAAGTTAAACACATTATTTAGATAAATTACACAGAGACTAATGTTTTCAAGCCTTTATTTCTGTTAAATATCATGATTTTCCACTAAAAGCTAATGAAAATGTAACATGATGAGAATATTACATCGGAGCAAGAAAAACACTTTTAACACAGAAATGTGGCTGTAATGCCTGAAGGTTATTATTTTAAAAGGTACTTATAATTTGACAAATGAGCCTCATCGGAACACATGTACTTTTAATTGGGACCTGTTCTATCTCTTTATATGCAAAGCTGCATCTAAAGTGCTTACGTGTATTTTTATTTTCAGTCTAAAACATTAAATTTTTGCCAGCAGCTGCAGGGTTTTCACTTTTTTCAACAACAGTATGGTTAAGGGGAGCCTTCATGTCTGGCTGTCATGTGACCGGTTCTCAGCGTTGAAGCTGCGGCCACAAAAATGGCTACAAACTGAATTATCAATAATTTATAGAAACACAGAAAAAACATGCTGGCATTAGCATGCTAGCTAACTGGTTTGCATTAAAACTTCAACAGTAGAAGTAGGATGTCTACATATTATTTAAGATTGCACTTTAATCAATCGAATAACTTGCAAATAAGCAATCCTAAGTATTTGGAACAAAAAGTTCTTACTCTGGATTTACCTAGTTTGCTCACTGTGGGAGAAACTCCTGAGTTTAGACCATCCATCTTTTATATAAACATCCCTAACATTATTACTCCTGGTTTGGAAGTTTACACGTTTAGGCACCATTGCTTTATGTTGTACACATGCGAGGGAGATTAGAGTTTGCAGCTTTAGTCAAACCCTCTTCATTAAGTGAACTACTAATACTGGGAACTGAACGACTAGCCATTCCTATTTCAACCTCTTGTAAGTAAGCAACTAGGAGGATCATTTCTCCTGCACCTTGTGGTAATTATTTTCCTGTGTTACTAGTAATTCTATGTGACACAACATTCTGGAGCACATTTGTTGTCTCTGTTAACCTGCAGTTTTGCACACACTTCCTACAAAATCATTCACAAGATGATTCACATTTTTCAGCTGTGGAAGGGCGAAACGTCCCCCTGTGGTTCATGTCTTGACATATTGCCTCTACCCACTTCTTTTCTTCCTGATCTAGGAAACATCCACGCTGTTCAGCTCAGACGAGACTCTTATTAATGAGCTGTCAAAAACCGGAGTTTGATCCTGATGTGGCACACGCCCACACATACGAGACCTCAAGAATATTCTTAATATATCAAGATAATAAATCTCATTTAAAATGTGAAGATTGATTTCAGAAGTGCTCAGAAGTTTTAAGGTTTATATAAAACAAGATTTTGGCAACTTGAAGTCTGAAGTTGTCAGCCTCCAGATTTCTCCACAGATAAGCCATGCTCTGATTATATAACAAAGAAAATGTGAGAAGACAAAAAGGAGCAGGCTCTCCATCCCAGCTCTCTGAGATTATTGGATAATACTGACTGTGCAATTGATCAGAGACAAAAGAAAATCTGGTTGACTTGTAAAAGCTTTTTAGAACAGCAATAAATGCTATATGAAAAAAATATGACAAAAATGGTCCATGAGAACTTAAAGTTGAAAGTCTGCAGATATTGTGTTATTTGGGATGTCTCCATAGCCCTAAATCAATAATGTAGAGAAAATTGTAAGTCTTATAGTAATTGTTATTTCATTGATAAGTTTGAATTGAGTGTTTGAGGAGAAAATTTGATCAGGGATCTCTAGCTTTTCAACAAAGGTGATAGCAAACCACTCAAATGCTACTAAATCAGTATTGCTCTAAGATTGCAAGATGTTTGCATATTCAACCCTCAACTCTTGATATTATCTTCAATTAGGCTGGGACTACAACAAGCAGCTGCTTAAATCCATTTTTCTTGAAATGTGCCAGGTGCAGCCAGCTTAGCCCCGCTTTCCAGAGGGGAAACAGACAATCAAAACATTATGAACCATCCTGACAATTGTGGAGAATCCATATACTTTGAATTACAAGAAAAACATGAAATGTGATCCACCAGTTTGTGTAAAAATAAGACTTTTAGTTATAGACCAGAAATATTCCTTAACGTCCCACAGTGGGAAATTCAGGTGTAGCAGCAACATTGAGGAACACAAAGACGAAAAAGTATTAAAATACATAACATGAAACAATCAAAATTAAGAATAACGTGCTGTGTGTTAATGACAAGATTATAACTTAAACATCCTGTTCAGTTATCAGAAACAGCATACTTTGATCAAAGGAATATGAAACTTAGCAGGATCATTTAAAATGCGTATTTGTGTATCATCAGACAACAGACAATGTATAAAAACTAAACACAACAAATGTGCAAATAACAGTTGAAGTTTTATACAAGATGAGCAAAATTGTGCTAATAACAGCCAGGATATAAACACTTATTGAATTTGTTGGGAGAAATTATGATTAATCTAGCATTTGCTGGGAGGAAGGATCTATTATTTCACTCCATTTTGCATTTAGGATGTAGCAGCCTTGTATACAGAGGGGAATGCACTTGTTTTAACATTTAAGTCCAGCTGCAAATACAATTTCCCAAGCTCAAATAATTTGACATATTTTTTGTTTATATCTTTTTTCAAGAATTAATGTTTTTGAGGTAAAGTCACTTCATTAGGTGGGTTGCATTGCCTTTTGCCTTTAGAATTGTTTTCATTCTTCATGGTATGCTTTCACAACGTGTTGGAACATTCCCCAGAGATTTTTAGCTACATTGGCATGCCAGCATTGTACACCTACCTAGAAAATAATCCTCTAATCATTACACTACCAGCCTTAACTGAGCTGTGTTTTTACATTGTTTGCGCCAAATTCTGGTTCTACCATCTGAACGTTGCTGTGATGCCAGACTGACTCCTTCTATGCCTTGTATTCACAGTCAACTATTTTTCAATCTATTATTGTCAAATTTTGGTAAGCTTATTAGAACTGTTTGCTAGGTTTCTGTTTGTTGGAATAGCAACTGGCGTTGTCTTACGCTGCTGCGGTCCATCTGCTTCATGATTCTACCTCTTGTATGCTTAGAGATGGTCTTCCAAATACCCAGGATGTAGTTACTTGAGCTAACATCCGCTTTCTATCAACTCAGACCAGTCTCATTCTCCTCTGACCTCTGTAATTAACAAGGAGGCTTTGTACACACAACTGTTCTCACTTTCTCTGATCATTCCCTAAAAATAGAGATCTCATAAAATCATTCGTTTCTAGAATAGACACTCATCTAGTGTGATCATTTTTAGCCTATTCTGAGACTCAGTTTGAACATCAGTAACTTCAATTTGATTGGATTTTTCAATGTTTGCATCAATAAACAACTGAACAGATAAGTGGCTGGTGAGTGCATACAAGAGAGAAAAATTCTCTGTACATATTTCTGTTCTAACCGAAAGAAGATACCTGTCTCATGCCTTTGTACTTGAGCCAGAGTTTATGACACATCAGTTCCCCAGGAGTCTGGTTTATAGGCATATCTGTGTCTCGTAATCATGGCGCGTCCTCTTGGGAGAAGGGAGGTTTAGGGGTTAAGTGCTGTCAAAGGTTAGGACAGGGTTAAAGCCAAGCATAGCATGACTGGGGGAGTAAATCACCAGAAGGGAGCAATGCAGCAGAGAGAAAGGAAGTATCAATCTGTAGAAAGAAGACACTAGTACTTCACGCTCCACCTGATGCATAGATAGTTGTAACAAAAGACTTGTCGCCTTTTACAGCAATTTGGTGGAGATGGAAGGAGAGAAAAGAGGTACTATATCTGAGTTTTTGGTGTTCCCCAAAGAACTCAAAAGGCTCCACTGTGAACTCCTGCATCATAAATTTCCACCCATAAATCTGTAACTACAGTTCCTGCTTTGGCTGAAGGACTTCTTGATGAAAGCTGACAGATGAAGCAAACCTTAACTGTTTGTGGTAAGAGCTGAGGTATACTTAATAATAAATTGCTATTTTTTGCATAGGACAAGGAAAAGCAAGATTTACAAAACAGTTCATTATTCAAAATGAAACAATGTTCATAAATTCTCAAACCTTTTACCCATTAAAATCTTGGAACGGAGGCAGAAAATTAAGTTTTCCACAGAACATTGAACACGTTGGTGGGGTTTGACACACTGCCATGACAAAAGTACAAAAGTGGTTAAGCTCATCCACATAATTTCTTTTTATAGGCATAAAGAGAATGGTATCTGTTTAATGGTTGAAATTGTTTAAATTATACAGTCAGCTATTAAAACTTTTAGGAAACTTCACTTTTTGAGAAAGTGTACAAGTTGGGGAAAAAAAAACTGACCTCACCCAAGTCTCAGACTTCCAGTCTGCTCTCTTTCCCTCCATCATGTGCTGCCCGATCCTCCCACAGGATCAACCTCCTTCTCAGTGTCTCCCACTGTGGCTTCTTAGCTGCTGTGCCTGTTGTCCTGGGTGGCATGAATTAATGATAACAGCAGAGGCTTCACAGACCAGGCTCATCCATTACGTAACCCAGGCAGGTCTGCTGCAGCTTTGCACAGTTTTTGACACATAATGCACAAGTACAGTACTCTGCTGTACTAACTGCAGCTGACCCCTTTGCCCCTCGTTTCTGCTCCCCTCCTTCATCATTTCATCATACAACACATGGTGTTGCCTGCATGAAACCAAATATTTGACCTGTAAGGTGGAAGTTACGTATAGTAACACAAAAGTTGGCTATAGTAGCACTGCAGGTTGTGAACTTAGTAATGTGAAGCTAGCTGGTCTCAAATGACCAAATTATATTGTGTTTATGAGAACAACATTATAACTATGCCTGCACTAATTTACCAGGGGGAGAAAGCATTTTCTGCAAAGTCTTCTTGCACTTTGGTGGTGTTCTTACCAACACTCCACCTTTTTTAGGAGTGCTGCAAAATAAATTATGTCTTAATCACCAACATAATCTGTGTACTTCTGCACATTTTTATTTAACTGATTGTGTATTTTTCCTGGGGGGTGGGTGGGTGTTATATGACTGACCAAGTCAAGGTAGCATACAGCCTTGAAGAGTTTTGGTCTATTTTACCATCAGCTTTGCTCCTCTAAATAATTATTTTTTTGCCCCTTCAGTCATTTTCAATGTAGAGCACATGTTAATATTAGTCTGATTTGTAATTGAATTTTGTTCTTTCCCTTGATTGAGTCAGTCAAACACATGCTTTTTATCTAAACCATGATGCTGTAGCTTTGGTTGTTTTTTTCTAAAGGTGCTCTAGATTTAGCTTCAATTTTTGCCTTAACTCTGACCTGCTTCCCTGATCCTGTTGAAGAAAACAGGCACACTACGATGATGACCTGATTGACCTGTCCTCTGTGAGATGTTTGAAAGCTGGGATATTGTTTTATGCACCAAACCTACTTTAATGTCTCTATAACATCATTCCTGGCTGTGTTTCTTGGTCTTCATGAGTTGTTTCTTCTCTACTCATCCATCTGAATCTCACTGTGGACCTGGTGTCTGCCTCCAGCAGTCATAGGTGAGAGGCGGTGTACACACTGGACAGGTTGTCACTCTAATAACAGCCTGTCTCTTAACTGAAGCCTTTACAGCTTTACAGCTGGATTCACACTTAGATGAAGTTGCACTTAAGTGTTTTCTAACTAGCAGACGTGAAGGTAGCTGGTTGGATTTGTTTTCTTCTTCCATAGCAACACTCCTTTCAAAAATTTTCTTTGTGAAATAAACCATATGATTGTTCTGCTTCACTCGAATGCACCTTGCTTTGGTCTCATACTATAAATCACAACAAAATCCACTGAGGTTTGCAGTTATATCATGACAAATGTGGGAAAGTTCAAGTAGTATGAATATCTTTACAGGGCACAATCCTATTTGTAGTGCTCAGCAGTAAAAGCTTTAGAGTTTTTACCATGAAATCTTTAGACCTCCTTTCATGTTTGTTAATAATAAAATTGCTGCTCCTGCTGAGCTCAGTAAGATGTCTGACATCATAAATTCACCAGTAAAAAAAGGAGTTTGTTAAATGGCTTTTTATTATTAGTTTTACTTTATTATTATTTTGTTGTTTGAAATACAAAGAACAATAAATTGTTTCAATTCAAAACAAATAAAAAGTGAAACAAAATCCTACGTAATAAGCATGATAAAATATTTAATTACCTCCTACAGAGTCTGCATTTTTGATTTTATGGGGCTCGTTTCATGATGTTTGCATAAAAGAAAATGTTAGTTCAAAGTTTCAACTCCTTTAAGAATGCAAAAGCAGAATGGTTGTAGCAATGTAATATCTGAAAAGAAAATCTGCTGTAGATACTTCAGAAAATAATTTTGTATGTCAAGAAATGAAAACGTCTGAACTGCATGCACCTTATTTTTTAATAGTGGTAAAATCACAGTTAAAAATAGCTGTAATGAAATAATTAGAATCAGTGTGCAATAATAACATGGAGAGTTCTGTTCTGTTTCACTGCACAGAATGTTCTGTGAAGAGATGAGCCCATGGACCTGGCGTACTGTCATGAGTGTTACTGGAACACAATGTGTGTTTCTTGCTTCAACTGTAATTATGTGTTAAGCTTTGTAACAAACGGACACTTGCCTAACTTTTAACGAATGTTCTAGAGAAATAAATTTTTTAAAAACTGGACTAAGTGACTTTTGTTATCCAGTATTGTTTTATTCTTGCTTCAAAACACCTGAATCAAAAGGCTGAATTATTTCTTTGTCATGTCACCAAAATAGCATGCAATACAGTCAAATGAATTGCTTGACACAGTGTTGGCAAAAATAAACTTTAAATTCTTCAGTTAATCAATATATAAAGTGTTTGCTTCACAAAAGATCTAAGGTTCGATTTAAAGGGGCAATATTATATTTATATCACATTGTGCCATTTTATAGCAGAATCCAGTAACTGTTACCTTCAGTTGTAGTAAAAAAAGAAATTTGACTTTGCAATTTGACACCTCTAAATTGGGTTCTGTGCCTTTAAGAAACTCCTGTTCTTACCAACACTCCACCTTTCTTAGGAGTGTTGGACTGAGAAGTTTTACATTCGCCAAGTGATGAATTATTTGTACCCCTACATAAATGTGACTACTGCATTGCTTTAAATATATCAAAATCAACATTCTTCCACGGCCATCAGAGTCTTTAATATTAAATAATATTGGAAACTTGTGGGCTGGCGTGAAGAGATATGAATATAAGAGCACACTCATTGCAATGAGCAATACAAAGAAATTGTGCAAAAAGGAATATTTAGTGATTACACTCTTTATCAGGGTATGCAATCTTAGTCCTTAAATGCCCTGGTCCTGCAACTTTTTGTTTTATTCTTGCTTCAAAACACGTGAATCAAAAGGCTGAATTATCTCTTTGTCATGTCAACAAATTTCACTCTGAGATTATGCTGCTGAAATAAAGATAAATGTATTTTTATGACTTTTACAGGCTGCCAGTAAATGTCGTTGAAACTGCAAACATAAAACAGTCTTGGCCACAATCACTACAGTTAAGTAGCATCAGCTCCTAACAATGCACACTTTTCTCTTTTACACCACACTGGTACAATGTCCCAAAATGTTGTGTCTTAGACATTTCAACATATTACTTTAGTTGCACATTTTTCCGCTTGGGACAGCAAAACTGATTCTGAGGCCACAATTAGTGATGCTTCTCTGCACACTAACAGTGTTTTTACCTAATCGTACCCCTCTTGTCTGCCTCCTTATCTAGCTTAAGGGACAAAGAGTGCTGTTAAAGCTACAGAAAACCTGTGATAGCCCATTAACAATAGATTAGCTCTACCATTTTAATTTCCTCTTTCTCTCTGTGTGAATTTGTCACAGAGTCAAAGGTCAAAGCTCCTAATTACATGCTGTTTGAATTAGTGTGTTAGGAACGAGTCCCAGGCCAAATAACATTACTTAATTTATGATCTTCAAGCATGCATATAAAGTCCAGCAACAGGAATGTTATATCTATCTATTTTCATTTTTTTTGAAATTTGTTGCAAATGTCAAAATAAGTTATAAAATAACACCATTATTAAGGTGGTTTCAGTTTGACATGTGTGGTTCAAAATCCTGAATTTCTTATTAAATTTGCTTATTTCCTGTGTTGTTAAAATGTATTTCTGTAACTTGTGAGCACACAGCTTTCTGTGGTCACACAGCAGCACACACACTGAAAAAGTGATTTTAATCCCTTTTGATTTGTGCCATGATGCCAAATTTGCACAGCTGTTAAAAAAAGTTAGAAATGCTGGTCGAATTGCTCCAGCTGTAATGTAAGTGCCATGAATAGTTCATTGCGGTTCTCTTGAAGGCAGAAACATACCTTGCTGCCTCAGAAATACTGCTTGGCTCTACAGTGGGATCCCATCCAAAATTACATAACGCATCAGATTTGTGCTCTGCCTGCCAATACGGGAGCATAATGGAGCTCACACTGAATAAAATTCGTTCTTTCACATATGCCTACGCACACACAAACATTCTGTGTAAGTGCACAGTGCATAAATATGCTTATGCATCCACTTCACTAGCACGGACCACACCACAACAATCTGAGTTCACTGATTTATTTAAAGAGAAGAGAGAAAGGGAGTATGATGGATCGGAAGATTGAGCTTCACTCAGAGGCTAGGGAAATGAAGAGTGAGGGTGGTCCAACAGAAGGAACTTCATGGATGGTATTACATTGGACAGCCTAGATTAAGAGACAACAAGGAGGAAAGATAAGGACAGAAAAAAGAGAAGGATGAGAGGATAAAGGACAGAATAGGTGGAGCTGAGAGCATGAAGTAAATGAAGAAGAACTTCTGATCCTTGCAGGACTATTCTACTGGTTGTATTTTCTTCAATAAAGTTTTCCAACAAACATCTGGGGCCTTGACAGAACATTTGTATCTAAAATGGTATTAATTGATACGCAGGTGGACTGCTAGGCTTCTATTTAAGAGACTTCCAAAGGCCATGGGTTAAACTGAATTTTATTTACAGGTGTCAGAGGGTGGGGAATAGAGATGCAAACCACTTTTTTTCAGATTTTAATTTGTAAAATAAATATGAAAATTTCTATTGCGATACCCTTCAGAATTATGAAATACTTTGTGTTGATCTATCATGTAAAATCCTAATAAAATACATACAACCAGGTAATGGTAGTAATGTGACCAATTGGAAAAAATTAAAGGTGCATGAATATTTTTGTAACACACTGTCAGTAGCATCTTTCAAAGACCTTTTACTGCATCCAAGGTATTCACCGAGCACAAAACCCATAGTAAAATAGGAAGCTATATTATTATTTCTGTATGACTCTTATTATTAGAAGAATATTGGATATCCATGATTTTGAGCTGTACAGTAAATATTTTGACTTAATGACCACCAAAGTATCCAGAAATAAATAAAAAGTTTTGCTCTTCATTGTAAAAAGGCATATGGGACAATAAGCTGACAAGGTCTTTGGTGGCAAACTTCAAATATAGCAAAGATCTCAAATGGGGGCAATAAGGAAAGTCAGTAATAATGTGGACATAGTCAGAAAAATCCCCTGTCACTAAACAAGCCAATAGTTAGATATTACCTGGGGAGATGGCTTAAAATGTTTTCCTAAATGCCTATTTTGGAGCAGAATCCCAGCTGAGTGCTGAACATTTTAATTGAAAAGAAAAGGGTTGTTGGAAGATGAACTATTTTGTCTCTGTCACAGCTAACTGCTTCCTGTTGAAGCTTTTTTGGCAGCACCAATAAACATAAGCAGCAACGGCGATCCTCTTAAGAGGAATGTGAATGTAATCTGCAACCAGATAAGAGCAGAGATGTAATTTTTAATTTTTCAGAAATAAATATAGGAGAGTTTTTCATATATCTTAAAAATCATGCAGCAGTGAAGACAAACAAACGAGCCTTTATTACAACAGGAAATAGTTTACCAAGTGAGACACTGTCAGTGGCATTTTTAATTTGCATTTTTTTAGATGGAACATTGATATAGTGAGAATTTTTGAAGAATCACAGAACATGTGGCTATTAATGTCTCACATGCACTGACTAAATGAAACTTAAAACTAAGACTAATACAAAGAAACCTAGTTGTAAAATTTGAATAAAGTATGTTGAGATGAATCACCAGTTAGCATTTAATATCCTCCATAAAATTGTTGCATGTCCAAACTAATATAAAGTGTCCACCATTAATGGATATTATGACTTTGCATAATAAAAACAACATTAAGGATAATAAAACTGGGAAATTACAGACTAAAATTATGTAAGTAAAGACTTTGATGAATCTATTAAAACCAAATTTTCAGGGGAAGTATGACTTTCCTGCCTAAAAGCTCTCCTTTTGAGACATGATCAATGTGAAAAGATCCAACAAAATCTGTAAAGCTGCAAAGGTGAGAACGTAGTTTAAACATTTAATGAGATGCCTTCAGCTTGCTTTTAAAAAGGTTTAACCATAAAGTCTTTTAGGTATAAATGTGAAATCTATTGATGAGATTTCAGAACTTTGTGAATCAGAATGAATTTAAAAGCTGAAGATGTAGGCATCCTGAAAGAAATGTTATTAGATGAAGAGAAAACTGATTGGTTATGATAGATTTTTTGATTCCATTGGCTTCCATTGGCTGACTGATAGTTTGATGTTTTAAAAATCATAATTACAAGATCAGAACAACCATGAATGACTTAAATGTTGATTATTTTGAATCTTCTATATTCAAGCTTGTTTACATGCAGTTTCCCATTTCTGTTCATGCTGACTTGGAAAAAGAGGAAACTCCTCATTTTTTATGTCAGCATTAGCCAGAAGTTTTATTTTTATATTCACAAGCTAAGTGTCCAAAACAGCAGCACTACTGTTTAATTGTTATTAAACAGTAGTGTTAATTTAAGGGTTCAAAGAAGCATATTTTGTTGTTCTTTCTTATTCTCTGATGATTTGCTGAATAAATAAAATGAATAAAGTATTTCTTTAATTTGTGTTTGATCTACAAACCCGCTTTTCAAATCCGTTTAGATTTCACATCAGATGGCTTTGACAATGTAAGTACTAATCATATTACCAAGGATCCTACATTTTACACACCATTTTGAAAGCTAAGAAAAGATCATATTTTGGCTGTTTATAATGTAATCCAATACATTTTCTGCGGAGTTGCAAGGGCAGAACCCAAACGACCGGAACAGGGATGAATGATAAAAGCGATGAGTGGCCGTTGTCATGTCAGTTTTCTCAGAAACACTGCACATTAAGTAGACCATTAAACTACCGTTGTTCCCAGACACTGTCCTAAAAGCATATTGATTATGGTGAAAAACCATAGAAAGCGCATCCTTCCCGACAAGCAGGAACAAATCCATGTCATGTAGTCATACCTTCCAAACTATGAATCCGCAACAGACAATGTTTGTTGGCGCCTTAATACTCAGTTAGAGATTTATGGGCTAATGTGAAATAAATATAAAAAGATAAATAAGCACCAAAACATTTGGTGCTTATTTATTAAACATAACATTATTAAATGTTATTGTTCTCTTAAAAATGTTGTGTGTAAGCACTGCTTGGAGAAATTGACATTACAGATCTTCTCTTCCTTTTCTGTATCTGGCAAAATAAGTTTTATTTATTAACTTCGGTTTGGGAGTAGGGCTATGCATCAATCAGTTCACACTCTGCTCAGTTCAACTCTGTCATCTTCTTAAAAGTCCCTCTCTGCCCCAATCATTCACCTCCTACTCCCTCATCTCTACCTGTTTCAGTCCTATTTCTCCTTATCTTCTCCTTCATCCTTTGGACATATTTCTTCTTCTTTACTCTATGTGGTATCTGGGGGTCCTTAATCAGCTGGGTGACCCAGTTTCCTGAGGCCAGCCCCCCACTCTGAGGCTAAATCTCTCAAGCTTCCAGCAGCAAGTCTCCCCAGATGATTCCATTAAAATACTCCTTTACTCTTTTCCTACACAATCCATTATTCTCTTCAATAAATCTTTAAATTCACCCTGCAGTTAAGGGCTGGGAGACAAGAACCGCTCTGGACAGGTTGACAGTCTGTCATTGGGTTAACACAGATAGATGCAAAACCAACAGCCATTCATCTGCACACTCATGTCCATGTGTGACTTAATAGCTACAGTTGAGCTAAAATAGATGACTTACAAATTTTGGGCGGAGACTGGAGTACAGAGGTCAACGCAGAAGGATCCCAACCAGGATTCAAAAGCATGACCTTCCTCTCTGCGAGGCGAGAGTACTAAGAACCGCACCCTTCTACAGTCTAGACAGCACGTCATTTTAGTGTCTTTCTATTCCCTCATTTCTCTCATGCTGTTTTTGTTGAATAATGTCTTCATGCAGATCATTTCTGCTGAAATTTGTGTTAATTCTGACCCAGATTTTTAAAGTTGTGCTTGATCATTGCATTCCTTTAAAAAGTAAAAACTAAGAATATATGTAGCAGGTGTCATTATTTTAAAGCAGATATAAGGCCTTGACCAAAGAACACCTAATATTATTAATCTCATACAAAATAGAATACATTTTATTCCTTTTCTTTGCAGGATTATCACATTGAATCACTAAGTTCAAGTCATCATATATTTACTTTATTGCTGAGGATTAAGACATGCGTATAATGACGGAGCGTGGGTTTGTTTTTATATAATGTGAAGCAGAAGCGTAGCACAAACCAAGAAGCATCTATTTATAGTTCTTGTGGAATTTACCAGATATCTTCAAGATAAAGTTGAGCACACTTGAAAAGATATGTGAGGAAGCAGCTACAGTCTCCATGACAGCAAGATTCTATCTATCTGTCAAGAACTAAGAACTATCTGCAAGTGACTGGAACCAACATGTGACCCTAATAAGCTGCTTGTCTGCGTTGCTCTCGACCTTGAAGACAAACTTTTGATCAGATGCTTTTCTTCTTGAACGTTCAAGTTCTTTGGGTGCGTTATTAAAGAACACTGCACATATTTAACATTGTACACATTGTTTGGTGTTGAAGACAGAGGTCAGTGGTCAGAATGTGTGGGACTGGGTCTGGATGGTGTAACTGTGTGTGAGCATATTTTTAAAAAGTGCTTGACATATAAAACATGCAATTGTTTGTAAGTGGGTCATTAAAATAGAGAGCCTTTGATATATTCACAGATGTTAGCCAGATGAACCGTTACTCTTTCTTATTCAGAGCTTTTTCAAATGCAAGTTTTTGTTTTCCAAAATGATATGATACATGTTTGATACACATACAAATGGATCGGGTTTAGAGGCTTTGTTGTGTAATGAAAATATGGGGCAATTTGTCAGGAATAACAGGCTGTTGTGCCAAAATGGTATGATAGACAGAGGTATGTTTCAGCCTCCTGTCGTGGCGCAGCAGGGGAGATGTAAAAGTGAAGTTCTGGGTTTCATTGCTCACAATGCAGACCCCCTGGGAAGGGTAATCACCATGAGGCCAGCAACAGTCAGTAGAGTGGTGGCCCCTTGCCACAAAGACACTCCTCTCAGCCATGTCTCTCCAGAGACATGGCTGCGCCTTTGTGCACCCTCACTCTCAAAGTGTGTCTCACTCCGGGGGGCTTGAGAGGCACCACAGGGTGCCCATTAAACCGTTAGAGGTGGAAGACAGTCCTGATGGCCAGAAATACAAATACACATACGCACATTCAAACAAGTTTCCAAAACCTGCATGGGGACTGTAAGTACACAAACTCTTCAAGATGACAAAAGTCAAGAATTGTTGGACTAATATCACTGTCAATGGTTTAGACATTAATTTTCCTACTTTTGATTTGTACTAAACCTGTCACCAACCTACCTAGCTAACAACATAATTTGGGGTTAGTGAACTGTTACCTGTAGCCTTTTGGTCATGATAGATGAAAGGGTTAAAAGACTCATGATTCTGACATGAACATGATGTTACCCTGGTTCATGGTATTGGTTCTTAGGTGTCTGAGTGTAAAATATTCCATGTTTTATTATAGCTTTGTGTTCATATGCTTTGACGAATCTGGGGTAGTGTTAGGGTTAACAAAGCAACTTGTACTGATAAGGGTTTTACTGTTCATCTGGATACTGGATGCTTTTAGGGAAAGTCCACCAACAAAATATCGCTCTTACAGTATAAATGAGGAACCACTCCAACAACAATACACTCATGATGTTTCTCTCAGAGAAGTAAACCAATTAAGAGAAATGAATTCTTCTACGGTTAATACAATGAAAGAGACCATTAATTTTCCAGATTTTACATAGTAAATGCCATGTGGGCAAAATTATTTTCATAACTGATATAGTCATAGACAGCATGGAGAAGCTGACAGAAACTAAAGAAAAGAAGAACTATCAGTACAGTTTCAGAGTCATGCATGTTTTTAACGTAGCAGACCACAGTTTCTTGCAAGTAGATCAAAGTTTAGACTAGTATTGGCCCCTCATCATCATCCTCTAAACACCCTCCAGGTACCACCCCTGTTGAGAAACAGTAGGTTACACTATACATAAATAAAACCATTCAAACCAGTTATTTTATCTTGTTTTTTGTATTAATGAAAGAGACAGTCCGGGTTAAAGGAGTTTCTAAATCTATTACTCCAAATAAGAGGGAACCCGGGCCTGCAGACAGAGGGCAAGAGCTGAAACTCATACTGAAGGGAAGGGTACAGAGAGGCAAGATGGAAATGACCTTTCTTATGACCTAACTGCTGAACAGGTCAGATAGCGAGCTCTGTTGTAAACCCATTATTTTACCGCCTGTTTTCCCAATTATGGCTGATAACCTATATGAACCAAAGCTGGTGACTCTATTTTCTCTTGCAGAAATGTTGTCATTCAGTTGGGAGTTGTCATCCCAAGTTGTAAAAGCTGGATATCATGCAGGAGCTGAATCCTCTAAACTTAACCCTAAGAAAAAAATTTAATAAAATCAGAGAACACATTTTGAACTAAAAGTTTTTTTAAAATATTAATTTCAAAATTAATGAAGGTTTTCCCATATGTTAGGACCGTGCAAATTTTCATTGTAGCTATGATATTACATGCATTCAGGAAACTAATAAAATGAAATATTTGCAGTTTGCATATCCTTTTCTTACCCAGTTACATATGCAGGTCATAAAAGTGTGGTTTTACATACGTATGTGTCGGTAGTAAATTACTTTTAGTCCTTTCAGGACTAAGTGCACAAACCACAAAACGGTTGAGTCTGATTAAACATTTATACATTTGAGTTTCTCAATGCTTTTAGTGCAGCTGTCAACATTCCTTACTTTGTTTATACAGAAGTGATTAAAGTTTATCAAACACTTTCCTGCAAGTTTTTATTTTCCATTATTTTGTGTTTGTTCTATAAATATTTTATGTAAAATACAATGATCTGTACAGTCTCATTTTCAAAATTATATTTCAAGTCTTCACAATTTTAACTGCATGAGGTAAATGATTCAAACCATTTTGTGCCAGTGAGTATATTTTTAGTTAAAATAATGAGTCTAAACAATATATAAATGGTTAGTTCAAAGTTAAACTTGGACTTGGTGATGTGTCAGTGCAAATGGACTTACAGTATTTGTGAAGGATGAACTTGGACCAGTCTGTCAGCTTGTACATGAATGTAATTTCTGTCCAAATTGTATTGCCTCTTGCCCATTGACTGATGAAGATGAAGCTCCAGCCTTTCTGGGCCTACATGGACAAGCGGGTTTACACAATATAAAAGCATTAGGCAGGATCCTTTGGTCACTGCAATATATTCTCATGAGTGAAGTCAGCTTTTTATAAACATTAGAGAACTTTCAGCTGTTCAGCATTAAACCCTATTCTGGCCATTACAAAGGCAGCTACACCAACACGTCTGAAAAGAGAGAAAGAAATAAAACCTCTCACCTGGAAAAAACATTGCTAATAGGCAGTCATGAAAAATAGCTTTCCCTGACCAGTTGAAGGGTCACTTTTCATTAAATCCAGGTAGCAGCAGAATATTGGCACAAAAGTCCCATTATCCAGTCAGAGATTATGTTCTTTAATAAATCTGCCCAGAAGAGGATGATAAAATGGCAAGATGTAATCACCATGCAAAATCAAAAATCTGACAGTATTTCCCCCTCTGTCATGAAAACCAGCATGACTCAATATTTACAGATATATTATGTGAACTGCTGTTCAACTGTTTAACACATTGTGCTGAAGGCAATTACAGAGAATGATTTATCATTGTTTGGGAAGTGCATAGCATTCTTTTGAAATGATGAATTGCCTGCTGCATCCCTGGAAGTGAATCAATACATCGAGTTCACAGCATTACACATGCTCTGTAAAAAATGTGCAAGTTTTGCATACACCAACTCATTATGTTCCCAGTGTTAAAGTGCAGTTCAGCATTGCCATTGGCAGCTTAAGCCCTATGGAGAGATTCTCAGCTTAATCTGACTGACCTCCTCCATCTTTGTCATCGAAGAGCCGTTTTTGGACCCAGCTACCACATTATTAATAACACTGATACATTCTCATTTTGCCTACCATGGGAAATGAATTATCCTAATGGGATGTAATTCCAGAGTCGCTCCAATTCCTCCTGGTTAGCAATGGAAGAGCAAGATGGATGAGAGGTGTGACTGAGTGGAACAGGGAAGCGGATGCAACAATTAAATGAGCCACCATGTGGTGCTTCAGAAACGCATTCTCGCGAGTTGAATTTTCTTTTAGAGGTTCATTCAGGAAAGTGTAATAAGGGACAAAGCGTGGGTGTGCTAGCAGGGTAGCTAGTGAATAAATTACGGTCCCCATCCAGTCAAGCTGTTCACTCATCTGTAGGAGGTCGACCAAGGCAATGAGGAGATAGCAGGAAGAAAGCTTTGTTTGTTTTTTGTAATTAATGCTACAAATATTGCTTATTTTATACTTTCCATCACTTCCTGTCTTTCAGGAGCTGTGTTAGGGCATCTGATTTCTAGAGAATATTTGGCACCAGTTCTTAGATTGTAACATGGGTGGCTCCTGCATAAATGATGCCCTGGGCACTTATCTGACCAAACACATTCTGAAAAAAACTCTACTATATATATCTTCAGTTAATTGAAAACAAAGCCTTAGGTTAGGTATTACACTGTATAAAATGTGTTATTACAATTAATATGATATAAACAATATACAAACAATATAAACAATTCAGTCCAGCTTTGAATAGCCAAATACCGTACTTTATGTTTTTAACCTTTAAGTCAGAGAAAATTCAATAGAGCTTTAAAAAAATTAAACGGACTATATGTCTGGAATTAGATGCAGTTCAAGCATTACGCACCTGCAGCGTACCACCATGTTTTCTCACCTCGCTTACATCCGTGAGATTAAATCAGTCCTGTCACCAGCTGGTGTCTCACAGTTTTGCAAAGAGACATATTTTAATTAGAAACAGTTTCATTATACTGGACTCTAATTGTGCCTTCCACAGCAAATCATCCAAAAAAAAATTGAGGTAAGAAAAACCCCGAATGTGTGATATTCTTTTATTCGTTTTTTTTCTTTGTTTGCTTCCAACCCACGTAATACAGTATCTGTTGAGTTTACACCTTTTTCTGATTTAATGCCACCTGGCAAACTTTATGGTAGATTGGGGACGATGGGAGTGCTTTTCTGCGTCTTAATATCTCCTCCTGGACATCTATGTGAAAGCACAGTTCTTCGTAGTTATTAAAGTTCACAGTCGTGGGTTTTGCTGTTTTCAGCTGCCTCCTCTGCTTCCTCCTTTCTTCAACTTTAAAATAACACCAAGTAAAAAGATGCACACAGGAAAAGTTCTCAGCTTTATTTGAGAACAAAGGATGGAGACAATTTTTCAGTCAACTTTAATTAGGGTAAGACAAAAAATAAAACTGTCAACCTACAGCTCTGTAAAATCAGGAGATGATTTTATCGAACAAAATGTTTATTTTAAATGCATCCACATTGGCGTAAGAAAGAAAATAAATAAAATTGTTTCTTCTGAAACAATTTCTTTGTCTCTTGTTAATACAGATTACATCACTGCTTTATGTTATGGTCGTGAAAATGATGCCGCATGAAAGGGTTACAGCAAAGTCATAGCTACCAGTGAAGTAGTAGGTACTGTAAATGTGTTTTGATGGAATAATGATGTCAGGAATGATGACCCACGTAGGCGAGGGACAGTGTCTGTGTTCTTGGAAACCTACGTTGCTCCATCTGCTGCTGTTAGGCAACCAGCTGCCAGCCTCCCATCGGCACCACCAGCCGTAGCTACCCTGAATCCATGGCAACTGGCTCCCATCTGTGCGTTTCCTCGGATGACTGGCTGACCCACCCTTTTTCTCTTCCCCCATACTTTTTCTCTGTTTCAAAATAAAAATCGAATAATGCCAGAGGGGCTGAATTTATAATTAAGTGTTAAGAATGTATCCTGATCCTCTTCCTAATGTGATTTATAAACTTTCAGTTTGTAAATATCCAGTGCTGATTTATGCTGTATAATGTGCGTACATTGAACAAAACATACAGCGTGAGTATAGTGTGGTTCTGGAAGCTCACCCACATGAAACACCCACACATCTCATGTGTCCCATGAAGATGCATACTCACTCAAGCACTGTTGCATACATTTGACCTGTTCACACACAGACACTGTGACATTAAGCCACATTTTTGTCTTTTCTCCAGTCTGGAGTATCAAAACAGGAAAAAGCTCCCCTGTCTGAGAGAACAGCGCTCAGTCTCCTGTTGAGAGATTGATCATCAACACTCAGGAACCTCCCATGTTCATCATGACCTCGTTTCATATCATTAATAGAAAAAAAATTATATATTGTGTTTTGAATTGCAGGCTCCACTGCAACATTTTAGCTATTTGTTTTTTGTTTTTTTTTGTTAATTCAATGTAAGAAATCAATGCAAAATCTCTCTACAGTTGTCTTTTAGACCACTTGACACAATTCTACTAATTAAAAATGTTGGAAATTCAATATTTGAAAATCTTTGAGCACAAATGTGGATGTGAAAAACTAATGAGCAGTGGGAAGCAAACTTACTCTGCCCTTTGACCCTATTCACTGCTGGCCAGAATAGAAACATCCACCCTACAGTAAGCTTTCATTTTTTGCCTTCAGAATAAATTTTCTAATCAAAAAACATACATTAGTAATACTTTTAAAACAAATATATATTTTTAACTGTATATATTTTTTTTCTTGTCCTTTTCTTCTAAAAGGACAAGATCCTAGTGGAAATGTTATTTCCCCCAGATTTGGATGTCTCCCTAAATTGGTGGTGTCAATTGCACAGAAAGTTAATCGACACTTGACATCCTGGTTCAATGAGCCGACATCTCGGGCTAATGATGAGAATTTGCATTTGCGCTAAACACAAGGCCCGCTATTGACAAGTCGATTTGACATTTAATTAGTCAAGAAAACAAGGGCCAATGTAATTCACAGTAGTAGTCTTTCTGAAAGACAGACACGGCAATCATTATGTGATATCAAGATTATGGATAAGACATAGAAAGCTGCCGCAGAGAAAGAGATGCCAATTGTGAATATGAGATAAGAGCAGGAAATTGCAGAGCAGAGGTGCAGAGAGAAATTGGTAAAGTGGCGGTTAGAAATGATGTGGAAGAGGATAGAAGATGTATGAAGCTTCGTGATAAAAGGGTTATTGGAGACAAATGGCAGAAGAAGAAAGAGATCTGGAATGTGGCAGGAGGATGCCTGTGTAACGCCGTCATTATGACTGAAAGATCTGATTCTGACTTCCCAGATATATTAGAAGATCGGACTGTTAGAATTGAGCATTAACTTACTGAATAACTTTAATAAAAGATGAGTTAAATAAAAGCTGTGGAATATTAAAATGAATATTTTGAGTATTCTTGTGTTTTGTATATTTTACCTCTTCCTCTGTCCTCCAGGCATATAAAAAAACATAAAATGTAAATAAAAGTTTTTTAGTTCCATGGTTGTCCAGTGTTTAGAGGACAACCCTGTGGTGGCCGGCGAAAAAATTCTTGGTGTTCTGATGTTCCAATAGATTTCTTTTTCTAATCCAGTAGAAACATTTAAATATAACATTCTTCATGAAAGAAAACAACATGAAGGGTTACATTAGCTCCAAAGATTTCTCCACAAATTGGACTCAGAATTTACATGAGATGTGCTTTAGACAGGAACTGCATTGATTACGCCCAACGTTTCCCATCACTGCATTGGAAGTAAGCAACAGCATGATTGTTTTTGGCATAATTAGGACAGCTCTCTGTGAAAGCTCTCTCTCTTCTAGAGGTTGAGATTATTTTTCTAAACAGAAGGGGGCAGGGCAGAAAAAGAGAAATATCCAGTGAACAATCCTCGTATAATCAGCATCATTGTCTAAGACCAGAATTTTTAGGATTTCTAAAGGGCAAAACTGCAAATCATCATAGCATTTGGTAAATAGAAGACAGAAAGACTAATTTCAACACATTAATCCAAACTCTGGCAAATTTAAAATTCATCTGAAAACTAAGCAACAAACTGAAAATAACACTCCCTGGATTACTTTCAGATCTGATTATCTCCAGAAAACCAGAACAGTGTGGACTCTGATCTTATTTCTTTGATTGTGGGAAGCATTATAGCTGAAGTATAGATTTTGTTCTGTTGGAGAAAAATAAGAAGTTTGCCCACTTGGGACTGAATGAAACAATTTTCAGACTTTACCCTCGTATTTAACCTCCCTCAAGAGGTTCACCTCTGAAAAAAAGCAAAGAGAAACTCAACAATGAAAGTATTTCCTTGATGCTTGATTAAGTGTTGTGCAAATATCCTCACCGCATTGCTTTTGTTGAGAATAATGTAACATTCACACATTTCTATATATAATGCAGCAGCATTTACGTAGGCTTACTACATCTTACTCTGTACTGTATTGGAACTGGGGATAGAAAGAATATATTTATGCTACAGAAGCGTCATAAATATTGGATGTGGCCCCTGCCTGCCCGCCTGATTCGCCGTCCCTCTCTTACTGCTTGAATGCGTGCTGAAAGAGGTGAGTGCTGCTTGTCTGACTCGCTCACTTTCAGTTACATAATGCCTGACCTCATCCACTGCAGTGAGGCAAGAGTTGGGATTCCCTCCTGCAAAAGCAAACTGGATGTGGGGAGAAGGGAGGAGAGACTGAGAAAGAGGGGGGTGGGAGTGGAGAGCACCATGCAGCATGGAGAAAAAGTGGGTGTTCTGTGGGCCGGATACATTCAGGTTGCAGATGACATAGATATAATTGTACATGTATCTGAAAAGATAAAAGCAAAGGCAGAAACAGCAAAGTGGATCAGTCTGTTGCAGGTTTGATATCTATGCAAATGAACGTGATTCAAATTGCTAGAAACAATACAGTGTGTTGGACCGTAACATTGCTTCCCTGTGGCAGTGGAAGTCGTAAGACATTGACTTGGCTTAGAGATATTTGAAGGTGCTGTTCAGCAAATTTAGCTGGAAGAGACAACCACAGGGTCACAGAAGGAGTGTTTTTATTTTGGTATGGAAGTGAAAAGTGAGGCGTCATCAAAAGATGTTTCCCTTGCAGCCAGCTTCAGTTGAATCACTATAGGCTGAAAATATATGTAGAGTTCTGTATTTGATGTAAATCTGCTAAATAACTGCAAAATAACACACAACTGTTCACCACTGCTACAGTAGTCTGCAGTTGTATTGTGTCAGAACCACACAGTTTTAGTTTTATTTGACAGGGATAAATATTTAGTCCCAAACTGAGTTCCTCTAGGACAGCCTGGTCCAACACTGAATAACTTAGCTTGAGAATAATATCATAATGTTTTCTGTGCAACGTGTGCAGAAGCCAAACTAGTCTCTACACTTTACTGGAAAGGGCTTAAGAAAGACAAATGCTTTAATTGTTATGGAAAACCCAGTGTTGTATCTAGAAAATTATGTTTATGCAAAATGTGTTTGTTAACAATGAGAGACCACTGAATTGTTCTGTCAAAGATCGATATAAATTATAAAATTATATAAAATTGGCTTGATCAGGAGCATCCCTAATGACTACACGCAGCTAAAGTGCTAAAAACATGTTCTATCATTTTCAGAAGTAAGCACAGAATTGTCCTTTTTTTAGCAGAGGATGGTTCATTGCATTAAGGGATTATTCCTTTTGTTTAGAGTAAAAATGGCCATCTGCCTTCCTTGTTAGAAACTGATTGCTTTTTTGTTGCTCAGACCTCCTGTTCACATTTGTGTTGATGTGTCTACAGATAATTATGTGTTCAGTTTAATTGCTCAGCATGTAGTTACATAATCTTTGACATAACAATGGCCTTTGTGCAAAACCACCAGTGGATCTTTTGTAAGGGATAAACCACTCAAAGGTCCAGATGTTCACAGATGTTAAAATTGGAATGTCATTACTGGAATTTCGCTAAAGTTGCTGAAACCAGACAAAAGGTTTGTCCGGTGATAATGGATTTTCACCAGCTTTTGTATGATTTGTGATAACATGGAGTCCAAATCTGTTATCTAACACACATAAAAGACACTGCCAGACGCAACTAGATGCACATATGGCTTTATGTTTATAAAAAGGGTGAAATGAAAAAAGAAATTAAATCAGCAAATGCACTTTTCTCTCTTGGGAGTTAATGCAGCACTTTCAGTCCCTTTTTATCTGATTTTTAAGGAGTGGGACTGGCTAAACCTGGAAATTATCCATCTGTCTACTAGCTTGCAAATTTGTTAACACATGAATAAATGCATGAGTAGTTGTACTTAGGAAGTAAAATGAAAAGAAACTATTTTTTAAATATATCTTGCCATATATTTTGCTGGTTATCTAGTAACCAGCAAGTATTGAATCTACTCTAATCAAAAATTGTCCCAGTTAGTTCAGGTTTGGAGAAGTCTAAATCAACTGGACACTCAACAATGTTTCTGTGTTTCTGCTTCAAACTCTGATAAAGAGTCGACTACATCAATGGCTGACAAAAGCACTCTAACAGTGACACTAGCAGCACTGATGTTTGAAGATATTTGCAGTGGATGTTATCAGCATGCACTCTCTGAACACTGTGTCTTCCATGTCTTTTCTGCCTATCCCTGTTGCTTTGATGCGCTGGTTGTTCTGATAAGCAGAGGTGTGAGACTCTTTCTGCTCTGGGTAATCTGTTCAGAATGAAGCTGGTGCTTTCTTCTGTGCCAGCTGGAGGCACATGGCGACGTTGATGGACGAGAGGTTGTGAGAGGGACAAATAGCAGCCAACTTCATTCGGATTTGCTGCTCTCAGAGGGCGCTGGGGTGTTGGGAGAACTGAGAGACCCAAACATCGGAGGTTAGCAGTGCATTTCATTTAATTTCATCAGTTTCTCAAACCTGACAACTTTGTTTCTTTCATAAAATGAAAGAAGAAACTGGTTTTACAAAATAGCTGTTTTCTGTTTAGATGATATCATCACAGCTCTATCGGACTGATTTAACTTATGTTTAAGTCTGTCACTGTCTCCACTTTGCTTGCTTTGAACGTATATCTCTGTACTATAGTAATAGCTTTATGCTAGAACAGACCACTCAATGAAAACACAATTTTTCTTATTACCATCATATGTAAATACCGAATGAATCTGCAGAATAAACAATAACTTAATTTTTCCAAACCAACATGCAATAAAAGAGAATGAGAAAAAAGCTGTGGAGAAGCAAATGAGAGCCAGACAAACCCCTCTCAGGAGTTAGTTGTTGGCGCCAGGCTGTCAAATAAATTCAATGCCCTCTCTCTCCTCTTTATGGCTTTAAAAACATTAATATTTCTGTGAAGCTGCACTTTGCTCCTTTTAATGTGCAAATACAAAAAAGCTAATTTCTCTCACTTCGTAGCTGGACAGAAGATTTTTTACGGTATGACAAATTGCTCTCATGCTGCAAACCAAAATAAATTTTTACCAAATGGACTTAATTTACTATCCAGGTGAAAACTCATTTTAGACATTCCAACATGTGTTGCAAGATAAACATTTTCATTGTAACCTAAATATAAAAGTTTATCAGCTAGCTACTCTCTCTTTCTTTCATATAAATATCTTCAGTGACATCCAAAAGATGAGTCAGCAAAAACAACACATTCACACAGCAGGGAAATCAGATGTGTGTCTTGCATTACATAGTTCGGTCCACTATGTTGTTTTCAAAATCTCAAATCATTTTTTTAGTCTCAATTGGCCCTTGTGTTTACAACATGGATGCCCTGGTGACATGTTTTTGCTACATTTCTTATTTCTACGTCTGTCTGGACAACATTCTCCTCCATGCTGTTCTGTTTCCATTGCACTCCTCCAACAGCTGAACATTTTTCTCTGGACAGCCATTACCCACCATTTGATTTCATCACTTTGAGTCCTATTGTGAAAGCAGCAAGCAAAAAGCTGAAAAGGTCTAAAAGTCCTGGTGGTGAGGAATGCATCAAAACAAACAAACAAAAAAAGCTAGTCCTGAGGCACTTGTCACTCAGTTCTACAATAAAAAAGATAATTGTAGCAACAATCATAGGAACAAAATGTTACATTTAGAAAACACAAAGCAATGGTAAGAATTCTGATGGAGATGGCAGAGACACAAAGAAAGAACGACTGTGTGAGCACAAGAGAAAAGAGGCTGCACAGCCTGTGCTGGCAGTGATAAAGGGTAATGAGTTATTGCATTCACAGGTACACAGTGCTCACATATATCACAGCTCTGTCAGCTCCGTCTGACTCGTGACTGAATGTTTCAGTCTGATCTCACTCAAAATCACAAATCCAGGAGTACTTGTGTGGCGTTTATGTACGAACATTAGACACATCTTTGATTTGCTCTTTTTGGGTGGCTCCATGAAGACTCATTAGTCTGGCCAAGCGAAGGGCAGAAAAACTGACTGATGAGAGAATGAGGAAGAGAGGCAAAGAGAGAAAATAATACCATGGAGGAAAAGTGGCTTCTCCTCACATCACCATCTCAGAACAAGGCTGGCAGCCCACACTAATGAATTGGACTGTCCCGTGCTAATGAATGGAGTCTAGAGAGGAGCAGCAGGAAATGAAGGGAGTAGTGGGATGTCAAACTACATGAACGATGAAGCAACTCATAACAGGGCCTATATTACCGGAGCCTATTAGTTCTCCTGTCTCCACTAGTGGTGGGCGTAATGAGGTTGTCTCAAAAGACCAGACCAAATCTTAAAGATGATAGTTGAAAAAACAAAGTTATACTCTGTTTTAGGCGCTATTTAATGAAGCAACCCACCAAACACATCCTCAGACCCGGCAACAATTGTATTTTATTACAACTTAAGGAAAGTTTCAAACTACGCAGTTCTAAGAGCTGTAATGATAATGTAATAAAACATTTCTCACTGGTTTTAAGCTCCTACTTTACTGACACTAAATAATAATACTGTAAAAAAATGTAAACAATTAAACTGTAACATAAAAAACATATTTTTACTTATGTTCACACATTTTCTCATTTGCACAGACAAGTTCACCTTTTAAAAAATACTGACAAACATTTTAAATTGATTACAAAGCAGAACAGCACAAGAGGTGCCAAAAGAGTTATTTTTCTATTTGTGAAATAGTTTATCTTCTATTTATATGATGTCATCAATGCAACTTCATTCAGCGGTTTGTTAATTATTACTTGGAAAAAGTACTTTCCTTAAATAATTACTATTGGATTGTGTTCAGGGAGACCATGAGTACTTAAATGTGTCACTCATCTATGATTTGAATAAACTGACTAACTCTCAAGTCTTTTTAACAAATTTCCAAGTAGCTACTTTCATTCATTTCTCCAGATTTTATTCTCATCACCATATAAATACTTCTATAAATCTTCCTTTTATTAACCCACATTACAGCTTGAGATGTTGCCATTTCTATTTTCATCACTGGTGGTTCTTATGTTATCCAGCAATGTCCCAATTTGACTTTCCAGATATAACATCATCACTCTTTCATAATGTTCAGCAGTTTTCCTAGCTGCTTTGTGCTCATTTCAGTTTCAAATCAATTCATCTTTTAGCAAAATCAGCCAATCCAGAAGCACCGTTTACTTTTCTTGGTGTTGATTGGATGTACACCCAAGAGTGGAGATAAGGAAACTTAAGATTTTAATTATTGTGGTTCTACTTAAATGGTTTCCACTGTATGTATTAATTCATATGAACTTATATATGATGTTTAAACTATTAACTTTTTAGAGGGACTCTGAAATATCTGCAGATTGTAGGTATTCACAGTGAATACAAACACCAGGGGTCCACTGTAATGCAACTTTAAGGTTTAACACAACTAAAAACATTTTTTTTTTATTATGAAATACCACCTTACCAACTGAAGCTTGATTCACACAGGAATTTCAGGCACTTAACGATTTGGACAAATTCTGTCTGTAGCAGTGACTTTATTGATTAATTTATACATTACATTATAAATCTTTATTTATGATCAATATTATGTTTACTGGTTAAAAGTAGCAACAGATACCAGAAGAACAGTGCCCTACGCTGTTAAGAAAGGGATGTTTAAGTTACTGTATAATCTGCTAAATCAGTACATATTACTAAATGTAGGAGGAAACTAGAATCTCTGTCCTAAGAGGGATATTGATTTATTGGATTGAATAGTCTCTAAGTTTGTCCAGTTACTGTAATTCTGAGACAAACTTAGAAAGTATTTACAGGCAAAGAAATGAAAAAAAATGTAAGTATAAATTTAATGGTGTGGACAGTTTAAACCATAGCTGTTCTGAGGAACACACAACAAAACACAAAGAAGAACATCAGACACTTTTTAAAAGTATATCTTAATATAAACATTTTATTCAGTGCATTTTTGTGCATACAACAAATAATAAACAACTGGAAGCTATCAGACAGCTGTAGTGCCTGTCTGTATATGCTGTTTTATCAGATTTAGCCTGGTAGTTTGGAACATATGAGCCAACATGGGTTAATACACATAGCCTACATCATGCAGCTCTAGACCAGCATTTTCCCTGCTTTCTCCCATGCAACAGATAGATTCACCTAATACAAACCACCTCCAGAAGAAATCAAGAAAAAGGTCTCCCAAAAGCATGTACTAGAAATAAGTCATGTAGCTGAAGGAAAGAGTACGTAGCCCACAAAAAAGGGTCCTTTTTGTACATATTTGTGTACATGCCCTGTGCAAGAAAGGGAAGAAGTCTGTTTTTGTACTTTTTTTGTTTGCTTTTCAGTTTTATAAATTTGACGTTTCCTATAAAATGTTAAGCCACCTAAAAGTCCACAGTATTCCTTTTTTAATAGAAAATATCACCACAATAAGTTACTCAAACACGTAACAAGCATCCTGGATAGTTGGGGTAGGGCGGGGTCCTCCACCATGCTCCTATGGTGACATTTATCAGTCAGTAGAAGTGGAGAAAGAAACAAGAATGGCTAACGGGGAGGAGGACTGAAGTATGACACTTGCACAAAGAAGAAACAGATCACGAGGACAAGAGCAAAAGACAGTGTGACACATTGGTAACAGAAGGGAATGGGGACAATAAATAGTCATTCTATTCTTCCATCATTGAGCATATCAGCAAAAAGCAAGACATTGAGCCACGTTGCCAACAAGTTATGTTTTCTCAACAAAAAACCTTTACTTCCCTTCATCTAAAATGTACAATGAAAAAAGAAACACCCATCTTTATCTCTACTGTATGTTGGCTTGTTTTTTAGCAGCTTAAAGGGACACTCTTTCAATCTGTCTTTGGTTTGCTGAAACTCATCCTAACAATAAAGAAACAATGACATGAGCAGAGAACAAGAGGAGATTCCAACAAAAACCAGTTAACAATTAAAAACCTCTCAGCTAGTTCAGAAAATTAGCAAAAAGAAAAAGTGCAGTTGTGGCATCTCTCAGACAGAAAAAAAATTCAATTAATAAATAAACAAGAGAGCCACGCTGCTCCTTCTATTTCAGGTCAGTTGAACATAGGCTTCATTTTCCCATGCTAAGGAGCTCAGTCTTTGAGCGTGTGCATTAGGACGCAGGAGAGCTACCATCCGGCTGGCCAGGAGGACGAGGCTGAGCCATGCCAGGGAGTTTATAGGCTTTGTATTCACAGAAGCATGGATTAGATGGTGATCAGGGCTTTTTTATTGTCCCACTGCAGCCTTTATGGACAAGAATCATTACTGGCTGCCCTGAACACCTGCATATCTACCTTGCTGTCCCTCTGTGACATATGCACAAGTGATTGGTGTTTGCATGACCCAAAAAAGTGATTGAAAAATGACAGTGTCATAGATAAGAATGAGTAAACTCATTAACAAAAAGAATGTGGTAACAATATTAAATAAATACTTGGCAAAAACAAAAATTTGGGTATGACAAGAGTGACCTGTGTGAGATTATGTTTGTTATTCTAGATGCTGCTTTGATGAATACTTTTTTCTGATGATATCTGGGTGCTTTAATGTGTGGATTATTGTCGTAGCTAGTCCTGAACCGTTGATCGGCGTCTGCTTAGATTCCCGCTCCGTGAGAGGTAAGGTTTCAAGGTTCGGCCCCAGGCCTGGGTTCGGCTACCGGGCTACGTCGACTCGTTCTGGCTCACGGCTTTGCCTCCGTTAAGGACAGCTGAGGCACTCCGACTCTTGGTGGGTGTGCCGCTGCCAGAGCGTGAGAACTCTGTCAAGTCATGGAGAGATGGCTCCCTATACATTGCCACTGTGGAGAGACAAGGAAAGTGGAAATCAGACCGACTCATATCAATATATAGATAGATGATAACAGTCAAGAAAGTAAACAACTGCCATTTAGCACTTTATTGGCTGGCATTTGTAAAGAAGTTAATCCAGGAGTGCCATTCATTTTCCTTTGTCCTGATCGGATATATCACCAAGACATTAGTGTCTTCTAAGAGGGTTTTCACTGTGTGTATTAACTCATAATAAGGTGTATTTAGTGTTTAAATTATATTATAGTTCTAAAAGTTTTTATAGGTGTTTTTCAGATTTAGCTATTGTGGTCCATAACTCCCTCGAATACTGGGGGTCAACTGTGCCATGAAACTCCGTCTGCTTGTGTGTGAAATAAGGCCGGTGGGTTGCCGGTTCGAGTCGCCGTCCATCTGTCTCCATCTTTGTGTTCCTGAGCAAAACATTTCACCTGCAGTGACCACCACCTTCTGGTTCAAGGTGCCTCTGACCACCACCTTTTGGTGGTGCTGGTGCATGGCAGCCTTACTGTCCTGGGTCACACTGCCCCAGGACAGCTGTGGCTACAATCCAGTAGATTGCCACTATCAGTTAGTGAATGGCTGAATGTAGTGTAAAGTGCTTTGGGGTCTTCTGGACTTGATAAAGTGCTATTCAAGTACAAGCCATTTACTAAACACTGCAGTCTTATCTGTGCACCATCTTTTACACCATTTCCTTTCCTGCAAGATTAAAAGTAGTTTCCATTGTATGACTTCCACTCTATACCCAAAGTAATGCACATCTTCACTTGGATCGCAGATTAGTTTTAACTTTTGTTTTCCACATCAAAGCTCACACACAATAAAAATCAACATCAAAGAGTTGAATATTTGTAAGAAACAATAATTAATTCAACTGGCAAACATTCAAGGATAGAATTTTTGGAGTAAAATACACCAGAAAGATTCCTTTACAAAGAAAACATACTATTTAAAAAGAATCTGTTTATCTGTGTCATACTAAATTAAGGCACAGCTGGTGATTTAACTGAAGAAAATAATGCATTTAGCTGATTCATCAGAATATTCTGAATATATCTGAATATTTCTCTGTATCCTTATTTTATAACACAAACGGGAACACCTCTTGCTGTGTTCACCGATACGCAATATGACCTGATGCCACACATACACTCTCTACAATGACAGCCATCCCTAGAAACAATGTGCACAAAGAGCCTTAAATCTTCAGCCTTGTTGTATCTTTAAATTATTAATACTTATTTTAATAATTGGTGTGTAAACATCAGAATTTTCTTGAAATAATTTCTTTCTCCTCTACTTAAGAAATGTAATCAAAACAGATACTGTACTCTCCACATTTTTGTGAAATTTTGCTTTAGCAATTTAAGATTAAATTAAGATTTTTTGCGTATCTTAAGAGTACCTACATGTTTGCAGGGCATTCGATTTATTTATATATTTTCAGCCTTTTAGAAATTCCCATGGTGCATTAGCATGTTAAAGACAAAAACTATGCAACGTTTTAAACTGAATTTAAAAGCAGATATTTTAACTTTATCAAAATGTTTAAAAGTTTTAAATAGTTCATGCTAAAAATAAAATAAAATAAAAACAGAAAAAATTAATATGCTTCGCCACACCAAATTTCCGTTAGGTGTGGAGTATGTTATTTCTTCACACTTAAAGAGCATCCTCATCTTCAAACAATATTCCAAGTTTTTTTTAGTTGGACAACATTTTATGAAAAGATTAGCACTTACGACTGCTAATGGACTTTGATTGTATTGAACTGGATTTGAATTAATAAATTAAAGCAGTCTTGTAGGACCCACAATTTAATCAGCGCTGTGACAAAACCCTTGTTTTGCATTTATGGTTCACAAATAAACTGAACAGAAAAACTTAAATTAGGTAATTAGATAAACTGCAGATGAATCATAATTTTTAAATGTGAAAATGTTAACACTACAGTTGACAGTTTTTTGTGAACAACGTATTGTTCTTTGCAAAACTGCTGATTCAAGAGGTCACAGTAAAACATCTTGGTGGTGAAGTAAAAAGGAAAAAAGCTATTTTCCCAGCATGCCATTATAAATTCAAGAGTTGCTAATGCTTGAGCTTTGCTGTGTGTGCAGGACTAACTCAATGTGCATCTCAGCACCTGCCTTTTCAGGAGAAACATCAGTAATTTGATGTTCACAGTCTTTGGTTTCAGGATGTGTTCAACATCCTGCTGCCTAAAATGCTATTTGATGTTTATTCCTCAGGGGTCTGTGGCTGAAACTGCACATCCAGTCCTTCAGACAGTTCACTTAGACCAGCACTTTTATGTTGCAGCAGCAACCAGAGACCACACCCCACCCCTTACACACATCAATCATTGGCAGTATTTCACTGTAAACAACTGACCATTGGAAAATAGTTCACAAGTAAATATATTCCATAATTATCTTAGTAGGGAAATAAACTTAAGTTTATGATTTTAATGTGATGCAACAATAATTTTTCATTTTTAAACATGACAAATGAAAATAAACACCCTACCTTAAGCTGTTCAAACTTCCCTATACTTGAGCAGCTTCTAGATAAAAACACTTCTTTGTGATTCATATCAGAGCGTGTTGCAAAACGTTTAAGAGGATTTCCATGTTTGGTTTGAATAATGTGAGCTTTACATGCTTTATCCAAAGTGGAAGAAAATGAGAGGCTAAGAGCTGCACCTCAGATACTGGAACCAGTAGAGCAGTGAGAAATGTCAAGAGACGAAGGCATCACCAGTGCACAAGAAGCTTCTTAATTGGTGCTCAGTAACGCTGTGGTCGCTGAATCTTTATGAGCTGCTGGAATAAATTCTTTCTTTTTCTCTCTAGCTTTGTCCATTTGTTTCTTTGCAGTGGGAAAGTCTTTCTGAATAAATAAATATGACCAAAATATGAATTCTACAAGTAGCACAGTAACATAGAGCACAACTGGTGTTTTTATGTTTGAGATAAGAGAAAATACATTTATTGACGCATAATTTAAAAGAAAGGGAAGTTGACCACATGTATGACATAATTTATTCAGGGTCACCACTTTATATCATTTTCAAAGTTTACTCACAAAGTGCAAAGTAATAATCAAGAACAAACTGATGATGAGAAAGGCTCACTCAATATATTAATATTTAAAAATAGAGGACTGCAGTGAACATGGCGACGCAGATCTGCTGACTACGTCACTAAAAACAGGCTGGTGTGAAAGTGTTCAACTGACACACCAGATGGTTTAAAACCATCTGAAAGCATGAACACCTGTGAAAATGCTGATGTATACAAAAAAAAAACAACAACACTTGACAGGTGATTGAATCAACCATACTTTCATAAATCACAGAAATAAAGCATTAGCCACTTAGTAAATCACTTTTACTGAAGCCTAAAAGTAATTGTAATTTTTGCAAGTGTGGTGAAATAAGCATCTGCAGAGCTTGAGTCTTGGAAAGACAGATTCATGTTTTTCATTCTGTTGTTCACTGTGCTGAAAGCAATAACATCAAGGTTTGGTTGTATTTTGTATAGTTTGATGGCTCCAAGACTTCAACACCTTCAGGATTTCTTTGAATGTATCAATTTAAAGAATGACTGCAAACTGCCAAAGTTCTTCTTATTGCCCCCGTTTACACTGAAGATAAAATAGATACATAGAAGACATACCTGCTACGGGCATGAAATGTCAAAATACTTCTGTTAAAGTGGTCACTTTACTGCACTAGAACAACTCAAGCTCCTATGAGATTGCTATGGATACTTGGGGAAAGAAGGTCCTTCACAAGCTGCACATTTAAAGTAATAATGAATCCACTGAAATCTATAAATATAAAAAGGAAGCTGTGTTACTAATGGGCCGCATGTGAATGAAATGGTGGAAGGAAAACATATCTGAAACATATCTGTAAAATGCTTACAGGTGCAAAAATATGTTTGTTTTTGTTTTATATGTAAAGTTAAATTCCATGGCTACTGTTTAAATTAGAACCAACAACAGAGCACTTTTATCTGGCTAAAAACCAAACAGTATTTCACTCGTTCTGTCTTGTCTCTGCATTGACAGAGTCTTGTTGAAGATGAAAGGACTGTGGGAGAACAGAACCCTTTCTCTCTCTCTTCTGGCAGCTTTCTCTGTTCTTTACCACACACATCGCCTGGATGGGTGGGGTTTTCTTTAATTTCATTTAGTGAAAATAAACTGCTGGTGTTACTATTCAAAGCGCTGAAGCATATTGTCTGTGCAGCTTCTGGTCACAGACAACCTCATTGTGTGCAGGACCTGTAACAGACTGCGACCAGCTGGAATAAAGTACTGAAAAGGCACATGCCAGCTTCTCTGAGAAGCAAACAATAACAGATTTGACAGCACATTTAGCTTTTAGTAAAGCAATCGTAGAAGAAACTGAACATAAACCAATGAATAAATGTAAAAATCCTTCTAGTAAAACAGTAATTCTCAGTTAGAGGCGCACACATCATTTATCCAGAGATCAGAATTGGCCAACTGTTCACTGATTGGTGATTGCATTATGTTATTTTTCTGAAAGCTAATGTTAGAGATTTTAGCCAGATGTAATCAGACACAGATCTCTGAAAATATTCTACTTTCAGAGACCCATACAAAATGTCTGGGCCTCATTTTGTATGAGATTTTCTTGAATATCCCTTTATGGTCTCTGTAGACTTCTGAGCCAAAGTCAACAATTTCTGAAAATAACAAGTCACCAATGTGGACAAAGTTCCCGTAAAGTGTGGCATTTTCAAAATAAATGTGACTTTTAATCCAGTGCAACTTTTCTTTTTTTCTTTTCATAAAGCATTTTTTGACTGATGTGACTTATACTTACTACTTAAACTTATTAGTCTGGAAATATGATGCTTAGATTGTCGGATATTAAAAATTGGTTGATGATTGGAAAGCTTCAAGTGCAAAGAAATAGCAAAAAATGAGAAGAAATCAGAAAGGATGCAATACTCCCTGACTGTACTGTGATGTGCAGTATGAACAAATTCTGAACCAGCATAGCTTAGAACCTAAACATCAAGGAATCAAGATGTAATGGGGGATGTGTGCAGGCCTACCTTTCAAAGGTTTGGGGAGGAAGTGGGCTGCTGGCTTGTTCTTTTTGACATGGTTCCCCTTCATGATTTCTCCTTCCTTGTTCAGACCGAGGTACCAGCCCCTGCCTGATTGCTGCTGTCGGTAGATCATGGAGGAGTATGTCACGTAGTAGTTTTCAAACACCGACTCCTTAAATTTGCACTCTGCTGTGAAATGTTCCTGCAGAAGGGAACAAGCAGGGACAGTTTCAAGCAGTTGCTGGCCAGTACTTCACAAAGTCTCAAGAGTCTTGGAAATAACATACGCAGCAAATATACTATTGTTCCTTCTATACAAGGAGGGCTTAATGAAGTCGCGGTGTAAAGAAAACACACTGTTAGGAAGAAAAGAGCACATGAACTGTCCCATGGCTCGAGGCCTTTATAGCAGCGTTCTAAATCATTTTATTTCATTCACTGTTATGAATAATGCAGCACCTCATAGCAGAGATAATAGTAAGATACCATTACCAAGGAGCATTAATAAAACACACAGGTCAAATTAATTGCACATTCATATTTGGTCTTATCTCTTAATTATGTATGGACTCTTCCTTGTCT
Source organism: Brachyrhaphis roseni (assembly GCA_903066815.1). NCBI lineage: Eukaryota > Metazoa > Chordata > Actinopteri > Cyprinodontiformes > Poeciliidae > Brachyrhaphis > Brachyrhaphis roseni. The sequence goes on from CAEFZY010076786.1 coordinate 34,640, forward strand.
TTCAGAGTTTTGTTGAACGTTATATTTTAATAGACAAGCATATTTTTTACAGCCATTACATTTATTTTTTTTACTGTACGGATCTAATAGTCTAATTTAACAGATAGATGTTTTAAATTCTTTCACAAAGGAGCTTTAATAGGTTTGTTTGCAGTGCCTCTGCAATTAACACAAAGAAGGTGCTCATTACTTTCAATCACTAAGGCTGTAGAAAGACTGTAAACATTCTGTTTGAAGAATGAAGAACCATTAGTGATTAGTGTCGTGGTTCATCAAGCAATAATTCACCAGAAGAGTTATTACATAATTTATAATACTTACAGAATAATCAAACAAAATAATAACAGACTTGTTCCTTCAACACTCACTCATCTTTTCTCTGTATTTCAGACACTTACGTAAACAGCAGTAATTGCTGCATGGTAGCTAATTACCATGGAGGAAGCCTTTAGTTTATTAGCTCAGAAACAGAAGGCAACACTTTTGTGTAATCAAAAATACATAAAGCACAAATGTAACAGACTTTTGATCATATACAAATGACTTTAGTTAGACAATAAGATCAAAAGGCTGATCTATTAGAGCTACACCTAAGATAGCTCTTTAAGTGTAGCTGTAAAATCATTTTGTAGTCTCGCTTCAAAACGTTTACAGTCGATCTAAAACTGATCTTTTATCACATCAGTTTTAGATTTTTGCATTTAGTTTCTTTGCAGGAGCAGTGTAAAGCATTTTCTGTAACTTTATTTTTATTTTCAATAAACAAACATTATCAAATGATGAAAAGTTTGGGAGGTGTTCTAGATGTTCTTGTTATAATCTGGATTTCTTGGTCATCTGTTGCTAATTTTTCTTCTGTAACTTCCCCATTCATTCAATTGTTCTTCGGTGTCAGTCTTTTATGGTCTTATTTTTGGTTTGTGTCTTTTTTCCCATCATGTTTTCCTTCTTTAACAATTCCAGCCAGTTAGTGATGTCGTTCTTGAGACCAAAACTTTTAGGGTATATCAAACGAATAGTATGACTGGGAGGAGGTGGTGGAGTTCGATCTCGTCACAGATTAACTGTCATGTGTACTTAACTTGGCAAATATGCATAAAACATTTTTATAAAAGTTACATAATGCAGCTTTAAGGCTTTGTGAATCTTAGTACATTTCTTAATTTACCAAGAATAAATTTCACTTATTACACATTAAATTAAAAAAAATAATAATAATTTTTACTGTAACTGCCAAATGTAGCATGTGCTTCTGTTTTAAATAATAAATAAATACACTTTATCAGGAAGGATAGGACAAATATTTTCAGTGCAGCTCTCATATCTTCCAATTATAAAATTCTTCAAGTAAACAAATCAATTAAATTCTGTATTGGCAAGTAAAAGCTTTACAAAGCCTGCCAACTTATTCTGATCAGTGAATCTTTGCAAAACAAAAAGGAGAGACAATTAAAAAAAAGGGTGCTTCAAAACTGGTATGAGTGACTCCATAAAATTGAGTCTCATTAGTTTGAGTCGCGTTCAACATAGCCATGTGCAGTTGTGCATGTCTTACCAGCTGGTGTTTATAAGAGCTCCCCGGCCCTGGAGACACAACTGACAGCACTACTTTTAGTGAAAAAACTCTGATGTAAATACAGTAATCATAATCAATCTAAGATTAAGATATTAATCTAAACCTATAAAAGCCAAGGTTTTGTCTCTCATTGCTGTTTTTAATCTTTTATAGACATTTTTTTATATTGTTTAGCTTCAGTGCATCAAAGTTACTTTCTTCCTTACTGCATCACTTTTTTGTCCAAGCTGTTTACCTTCAGGGTCGTGGAGAGACTGGGCAGCGTCCATTGCAGTTTTGCACAAACAGTAATTGGAAGCAAAACAACAAGCTGCTCTTGAGCTTAGTTCTGTTGTACCTCTAATAATGAGCTTATGTGGATTTGGCTGGTTACACGTGTCGTGATGAAGAATGAGAGTCTATTGACAAGCAGACAGACGCAGATGGATACACTCACAGCCGGAGCCAACATTCAGGAGAGGCTGCTGGCTGTAAGCGTCGAACTGGAGCGGATCTCTAGACAGCAGGCCTGTGCCAACTAACACAAAGAGGAACAAAAATGGCAGGGGATCCCCTTCTCCTTCCACCGTTTCTCCTAAAACAAGACTGTGATGGACGTTAGATGCTTGAAAGAATTTAAGAAGCATCTTTTTCAGCGAGTCGCATATCGTTCCATTAAACCAACTGGCATGTGAAATAATAACATAAATGTGACATTTTTTTAATCAGTGCTGCTGTGCCAAATGGACCGAAGAAAATCTCAATAGAAATAGGACAATGTCTGCATGAAAATAATATATGCACACTCATCTTCATATCCTAAAGTCTCAATGGTACTTTGGCCAAATTAACTTTTAATGATCCGATTCCACTTCATGGACTTTTTTGCACAAGTAATATTAGATTTAAATATGCATAATGACTGACCTCCTTGAAAATGATACTTTGCATGTTGCCTTAAAACTTTTTATTTTGCTATGAAATACATGTGCAATTCAGTTAGAAATATCTACAGCCATGCTAAAAACAAGATATAATTTTTTTTTTCTAGGACCTTACATATAAATTACAAACCTAAGGCTTTTTGTGGCTTCCTCTTTGCTTAATAAATATTAAAATGGCAGGTTCTGTGACGTGTGTACTTGGGAGACAATTAATATAAGATGCTAGTAAAGACATTTCATCTAATTCATACATCTTTTTGGTCATCTGGTAAATGTGACAGAGTCATTTAGATTGATTTTCTGTGCTATATGAAATTAGCACATTAAATGTCAGTTTTGCCAAAGCTTTGTAAAACAGCCAGTGGGATTTGGGCATCATTATGTGAGTTAGGTGTTGGATGTCAGACGCTTTCTTAGTACTTTTGTTCTCTCTGAATATAAAGCTACCTCCCAATGAAACCTTGCACTGAGGCATATTTACACTTCAAACAGCTCTACGACCTATTGTGTAATGCTTCTTTTATTAGCCAGGCAGGTATATAAATAAGAACTTTAAATTTTGAGTAGCTTTCAAATGGCACAGTTCTATTAACTTAAAGGAAGTAATTATACCTCTGCAATGTTTTCTCATGTGCAGGCAGCAGGAGGTGAATTAATATCATAAAGCATTTAATTTCTCATGTAAAGACAAGCCAAATCAATGCTAAGTATGGCGTAATGAGTATTCAGCTGCAATATGAAAACTAGAACAACAGCAATTATGCCAATAAAATCATAGCGGAGAACCGCTCAAGTTCCTCCCACCTACTTCAATATGAGTGAGACTCAGAAAAACTAATTATCAGGTGGAGTAGCGACAACGTGTCCTTCTGAAGCCAGATGTTGAAAAAAAGTTAAATGGGATAAAAAAGGAAATGTTTTTCTGGCATCTTATGGTTTATATGTTTTCCAAAAGCACTGGAATAAAACAGGCAAAACCCACACATGATTCAAAGTCAATTCAGAGGCATGTAAACACTCATAAAACACAGCAATTAATGACAAACCCTGTAAATTGAAACCTTACAGCAGTGCTTCTTTACTAATGGCACTGTGCTGACTAAATAGCTGAAAAGAGTGGGATTTAATTACATATTTCAGAAGAGTGCATTAAAACGCTAATATGCATGTTCAAGTAAAAGAAGACAAGAATACATTTTTATAACTATGACTTAAAATATTATTTAACATTTTTTTTATATTTTTCTTCATAAAAAATAATCATCAAAGAAATTTATCACAAAATTATTTGTACAGATTTATTAACTTTTTGTAGAGATCTTCATTATATAATTTGACCTTTTATTAAAAAGGATAGTTTTTTTTTTCTTGTAGATTACTTATGCTTGTTGATGCACATTCAACACATAGCATGAATTATATTGGAAGCACTTTAGCAGCATCTAGAGCTTGGAGTCAGGTTATGCTTAATTTAGTGATTTAGCATGCTAAACGCCAAAATGCATTTGCTATATTTTCAGAAACAATCTGTAGTTTATTTAGAATCCGTCATCAAAAATACAACTAGTTCATTTTGTATATATTTGTAAAATAATGTCAGGCAATAATTGGTTAACTCATGTTTTGTTCCCCCTGACCTACTTTATTGTTAACCCCCCTTTCTTGTGTCATTTATTTACTCCCTCATTATATTTAGGGTAGTTGTTGCATGCCAGATCGTCTCTTATTTCTGTCCTAGTTACCTTGTGTGTTTCTCATGCACGTTATTGTTTTCTCTACTGTCACGCTCAGCCTATTATTTTATGTTTGTTTAGCATCGTTTACACAGGTAATCTGACTGTGACTCAGGGCTCTTTTTCAAAAGAGATTTTAAAGCAAATTATCTGCAGGTGTAATTACAGGAAGACACAAGTACCAATTAAAATCTAAATAAAACACTAGAAATGGAAAAAAAAATTTCAATTACACTTTTTCATTATCTGTGAAATAGTCTTAAAATCAATTAAGGGATTTAAAATTTATAATTAATTCTTGTAGCTTGTTCAGATCTGATTACCTTTAGCTGGAGCTTCACAGGGTATTTAAAATGCCTTTGTAAGTGAATCTTTACTAGTGAAGACCAAGTGTTTGCATAGATCAGAAGAGTTAGTATTCTTATTTTCGCGTTGTTGTGACATTTTAGTAGCTCTTGCATTAATTTTGTAGCAGTAGAGCATATGGGTAGGGTATGTGTGGTGACACTGAACTTTGCAAAATTGAAAAAAAAAAAAAAACATTCCTTGCTGGCAGAGCTGGTAAGTAACTTGCATTTGAAAAAGTATTAACAGCATTTTTCATGTAAGATGTGATGGTAATAGGTGTGTTACTGGTCCAGCTTTTTTCTATTAAATATCTGACATTGAACGCATAAAATTAAAAATGGCATTCTTGTTGAATCGCAGAGATGTCTTGATAAATATTTCCACCTCACAAAAGCTGAACGGTTCAGTCCACTCTCACACTCTCACTGAGCAGTTTAGAGGAGACTCAGCTGGAGCCTCAGTGACTCACACTAATTCAAAATGACCCACTAGGAAATTAATAACACCACTTGAAAGGCACTTGTGCGTATAAGAGTATATGTGCAAATCGGCTGGCTCAAAAGCAAGTCTGCAGATGTAAACGATGAATAAAAGGTGATTTCTTTTATTTTAGTTTGAAGGATTGCAACTGCAAATGTTTACAGGTTGTAGTGAAACACTTTTCTTGAAGGATGATGCTTCTTCAATTCTGATACCGCAGACCTTTCACTACTTTTTGAAATGAGTAGACCTAAATAGGTAGTAAAATAAATATATACTAAATTCTTTCTCTCCCACACATTGATGGTGATAGATGAATATATTATCACTGGCGACTTCTGTTCACCTACACACATGCTGTTTATCTCGCATCACACCATCTATATATAGATAGAACACTGTATACATAATGCATTTGTGAGCTAAAAACTGTCTTTGTGGGGGAAACGAAAAGAAACTGTTTTAATTCAACAACTGGCCGAGATGAAAGAAAAACACAGGGTAAATTGTAGTATAATTAGCCATGCTCTGACAATAGTTAAATGTATTATTTCCAGGTAGTCAAATAACTGTTTACCAACTTGTGTTTTTTTTTCCAATCTCAAGATGAATTGAGTAATGGTGTAAAAAGTCAGGGATTGAAAAATGGTCCAGAAAACAAATGATTCCAAATTCCTCAAAGCTGCCAACTGTTTTGCTGAATTTGTGATGCTCAGTTTAAATGGGACGGATAGTTATGTTCAGACATCAGTAAGCTTTGCTTTAGCATCCATAGATAACATGGATGCTGCATAATAGATAACATGGATGATGCATACAGAACACAGATGAATGCAAAAGAACAAAGAGTCCAGACACCAGCAGCCCCCTAAAGCTGCTATCACACTGTGATTGTTATCAATCTTAGACAAACTCTATTGTCGTGGCTCATGAAAAAATCCAAAGAAAATTGTTGGTGATGAGCTGTGATTGGTGGTCTGGGGATTTTCAGTGAGAGAGGCACAGACTGCCTTTTATGTTTTCTCAACTAAGGAAAACCTATCAAGCATTGTCTAAAAATTTTAGCTGTTTTTCTTTTTTTTTTGCCAGGTTATACAGTTTTCTCCTCTTTTTTTCAAGATTATGACAAATATTAAGTGCAACAAGATATTTAGCATTCGGTTTATTCTTGGACCAAAAATGCTGTTAAATCTTTCTGCTGTCAACCAACATTTTCCATCCTACCATCTGACAGGAGATTCTAGATTCCATCATATTGAACCCAGACAGAGTGACATGTTTAATTTCCATTGTATTGTCCCAATTGCACAGTGTGTGGAAGAACTTAAACTGCTGTCACACCAGATTCCTGCAAAATATATTTCTGCAGCACCTTCAAAAGATCTTTCCTCACATACCCAAAAGTGGAAAATTAATTGCAAATCTTTATCCATCTTACCAGTAAGTTGGCATACCCAAAATCCCTGATACATGTTTTGTCTAAGGACTGAGTCTCCCAGGCACATGTGTTTTTGCTGCTGAACTCTCCTGATACACTCTGTGTACCAAAATCTGATTGCATGGATGCTAGCAAGGGGAATTAGAAAATTTAATTTAAATCTAAGGAATCTATGTACGTCTATTGCCTGGTCCCAATTAGAAACACATTTAGAAAGAAATGAAAATATGAACTTGTTTTACTTTCGATCACAACATACATGCTCACCATTCAGTCAGTGTTTCTCCTTTTGCATGCATGTATGCGCAAACATGTAGATCTCATAAAAGCAACCATCCGTATACCCTAAAAACTGAGTCATCTGTTGTCTCTCTACTTTTGATTTGGATTCTCCCCAAAATACTAACTTGTGATTGGTTGGTTTAATGTGTGGCTGGAAGGCAGTACTTTGCAACAGCAGCAATCCCAGGAAGACAGGCACTATTAGGTAGCAGGCCTTACATTCAGTACAATTTTCTCCCTAATTTAGCTGAAATGGGAAACCCTGCAACCCATCCCCAATTGTATTCTTCCAATTTAACAGATCAGTATGAACTGGTTTCCTTGTGAGGGTATTATTTGAAACGGCAGGGATGATACATGGTGTCCAGGCAACATGGTTCCAATTAGACTCCAGCTTTTCTCTCCTCTGTTTGAGCAAGATTTAACACATTATTACATAACCAACTAAGGTGATGAAGTACAATCCTAATTAAGCACATGGTATTTTTTTGCTTCCAATTAAAATTTACCTTGTGATTTCCCTGTTAGTCAGTTTTTATAGAAACCATAACATTTTTGTTGCAATTCAGCCATTTGTTTACATGTATCCAGTGATCAGAGTCTCCGACACTGGAATTGAAAGTATGAAAGCGGACATACAAAGAACTCATGGCTGCAGGCTTGGGCAGGAAACAACAAAATCTCTGGTGGACAGACAGCATTGTGCTGTTTTATGCCACTTAACCTGTTCAGTTTTACACAAGTTCTTATTAGGAATATGTGTGTGTGTGTGTTATATGAGCACTTGTTTAATCTGATGGGTTACCGTTTTCAAAATGAGCTGGAAGCTAGTGAGGTGAAAACGGCAAACGCGTTTCAACAACATGATAAAATCACAGCGCCATATGGAGCCCTGGCATCATAACTACCACGGATTCAAGGTGTCTTGAATCTGCGGTATTTTTTTTTAAATTATTATTTGGTGCATTAAGGTCATTTTCTGTTTGTCACGGTGCTGAATGCTTTACCTTTTCTTGTTTGTTTTTTTTATTATTTGGGTGGGACTTTGAACTCTCCTCCATCCAAAAAAATGGTTTTGTTCTTTAGTTTTATTTTTAGGTGGCTATCACACAAGGCCTGTTCGTTTCTCAACGACAGGCCTCGTCATTGAGAAACAACGTTTCTCATCGTCTCAACGACAGATGAGACGATGAGACGTCTCATCTAAACGATGAGACATCGTTTAGATGTCTCATCTAAACGTTTCCCCAATCAACATCTGAAAATACCAGCAGCTTCCAAACAAAGATCAGTCTCATGTAAACGTAGTCTAAGTAAAGTTTCATAATGAGAAACTTAATTTAAGTTCTCTAATTTAGTTAAATTAGAGAACAGAAAGACATGCATTCATTTTAGCTGCAGGATCGTTAAATTTCACATGTCAGAAACTAGGTGAATGAAGTATAGAGGAGCTTAAAAATGAAATACTCAAAACGGACTAGAAGAATTTTGGGATTTGGTTCATATATCTCTATCGTGTGTATAAACCTTCTTGATTGCAAGATTAAATCACAAAATCTTGTAGTGCCAGCATTATTGTTCTCTTATGCAAAATGTATCATCACATGTGGATGCACATTTAATTTATACATGAAATTTTTACTATGTGCAAAACAAACAAGGAAAAAGAAAGCTCTTTCACTGTTTGAATCCTGTAGTTTATTTTTCCACAAAGCAGATATGTCTGGCAATACTATCAACAAGCCAAACAGAAAACTAACACCACGGCTGTGGTGGTGTAGCAACAGATAGTGCCAGCTGCCCTGCTAAGGCTGTGGATAAAAGCACTACTGCCAACAGTCTCTGCCTGTAATAATACTGTTTGCAAATACTTTGCATGTTCAGAATTATTTTGTCAATTGTCCCAAAATATGGGACTGTTCAAATAACTTCATCATGTTAGAAAAATGTTTTAGTTTGTTGAAAAGTAATGTGCATAGCTGTAGTTACATATCTCATTATGCAAAATAAACTTTTCGCTCTTTTCAAACTCAGTGAGGGGATTCTTATCTTATTGGGCCATAGTGCCATAAAAAATTATAAACCTTTTCACCTTTGGTGTGGCTACAACTGCAACCTTTTATATATTTTAATTTTTTTGCGTATTCTTCTTTGCGCAAAATTTCAAGAGGATGAAAAACTTGCACTGTAACATTTAATATGTCAACATAAATGGGAAGATTTTGGTTTGCAAATCCAGAATCAAAAAACATTTTGGAGACATATAACACTGAACTGTGTTACCATGGTAATCATTATTATATTTAGATATAAGCACAGATGAGGGATTGCACTGCACAACATAAAAGTGGGTCATAAGGAAAAAACATTATAAAAACTAAACTTTGAGAAGTTAAAGTTTAGGGCAAATTGAGTGAAAAGAGCATAAAGTACTTTTTATGCTATTATTTTCAGTTTTTCAGATCTTTTTTTTTAGGTCTATTGGGATGGATATTTTAAATTTTTTGGTGTATTATTTTAAATGTGTCAAAAAGAAACTAAGAATATAAAATAAAGGTAAAATCCAAAGTGTTTTTCTGCTTCTAGTTCACAGAGTGCTCATATTATATAATCAATATCTGACAGCAGAAGTCGCACAATAAAAAGTCACAAGATGATTAGATTTCAGATTTTGTTTATGTCTGTGCTGGTTGCAATCTGTCTGAAGACCTTTTCCTAAAAAGAAAAATCATTGGTAATTTGACTCTTAAGCCTGTCTGTCAGTGGTGAATGTGTGTGTCTGCATCCCCTCCGGTTGCATATCCACTGAGCCTGTCAGTCTTGTTAGTGACGCCAATCTCACAGTGGCATTTGGGGAAAAAAAGACTGACATTACTTGGCCGGTAACTGAATTATTCATAACCTTGCACATTTAATCAAAGAAGAACAGCCAACAACCACCATTAGAGATCTCGCCGCTTGATTGGCTTATACTATCCTTGGACTATTTATTGTCAAGATAACAGCAAAAGGCTGTTATTCTTCCATTAGGAAACTTTTATTTCTCTATTTACTTTGTGGCCCATTTGTGTCATCTAAACCAGACATTCACTTTGAACACAGGTGGGCTAAAACGCTCCTGGGTAACAAACACATGCATGTATAAAGACTCACATTGACACTGAGTGAAACACTCACCGACGTGTACAGGTAGCCCTCACTGTTCATTGCTAGATAGAGTTTGGTCTGCACCCCTTGGATGGCCACCACTCGCAGTCCCACCGGAATGAGGTTGAACATGGCTGAAAACAGGAACACCTTTATTACTTACAGGGAAAATACAGCATTTTTTAGAGTAACTAAAAGGGATATACAAGCAAGATAATATTTCTGACGCTATCATATGTATGTAAAACAGTCAGTTGTTTTGGGCAATAAGTTAAAGAATTTTTGGTGTCTGAAAAAAGACCCAAAAAATCGTTTAGTGGCACTGCTCTGTTACCTAGCAACCACAGCGGAGGTCCGCCCGTTACTTAGCAACCTGGTCCGTTTGATCAACTAGTTTTCCCACTGTATGCACAATGGCTGCTGGAAAACACAAGACAAGTGTTTTGTTGTTGACTTGCCAACCAGAAATCACCTGCTGCATTCTGATTGGTTGCGCAGGAGGCTCCACTTCTGCTTTTCAAAGCTGTATGGTTGTATAATTCTCCTGACCAAAGAATGGTTTTGAGCAGAAAATGTGATGAACATGTTTTGTTTCACCCATAAATCGATCCTAACCTGTTTGTGGAAGAATAATAAAACTTTAAGTCCATTTCGTCTCTGATCCCCGGTCAAATCGTAGGTTTTTCTCCTCATGCTGTCTCCAGGTTCTTGAACTGAGTCATGTTCCAGCTGGGGAACATCTGGAGGATCTAATGCCTCCATCTTAACTCTGCTTCTGTGTGGGAGGCAGGTAGACCAGGTAGACCGTTCACCTTAATGAAAGGAAGCTGGGAGAGTCCCACTTCCTGCTTGCTGCCGTTAGCAGGCAGCTGATCACAGATCCATCTGATCACAGATCCATCTGATCACAGATCCATCTGATCACAAATCCATCTGATCACAGATTCATCTGATCACAGCTGGAGGACCTGGGCTGGTTTGGGTTGTGTCAGCTCCCCTCCTCTTACACAGAGAATCTGTTTTGATTCTCTGATGTTTCTCCGTCTCTTCTCGTGGCGTTCAGCTGTGTTGTCGTCCATCAGAACAGCAGGAGGTGAAGCCGGTTCAGCTCAGAGCTGCTGTTTCTGTCCGGTTTGCGGTAAACCCGGCTGAAGTCCCAGCAGGGATCCGGAGTCTGGCCGGGTTTGGTGGGAATGCCGCTCCGACCCGCGCTGCCATGTTCCAGCTTGTTTTAACGTGGAAACATAAATATGTGGATGTTTGCGTGACAGACAATATCTGATCAACAATTTATCCCAAAACAACAAGAGAGACGAGCGAGTCCTGAAGACATTTGGAGGAAAAGTTTTTGGCTGATTTTATTATAAATACATCTAATCCCAGCAGGGATTATTGAGAAGAGTTGGAATAATTTCTCCCTGTAGAAAATCTGCTGCCAGATTTCTCCTGAGACTCGATCCTTAAAGGGGCAGGATCTTCACGTTATTTTGTTATCCCTCACCATACACATACCTGGAGGGTTGCTTTCATTCTTTCATGCTTGTTTGAGAAATCCTTTGATCTCCATGGTAACCATAGAGGTTGCCATGGAGCACACACAAAGTGCTGCCTGTCTCTTTAAGAACAGACTTCATCAAACGGATCAAACGCCCAACAGGCGACCTGGTGGTCAACATTTCCAATGAGCTGTATCTGTTTCCTCTGGAAGGTATGCAGCAAACATCATTCCCAAGAACCAGTACTCTGACGAATGGTTTTTAATTTGGAGTTTAATTG